>JAHBCN010004306.1:0-65387 GCA_019359885.1 Listronotus oregonensis | reverse complement strand
TTCATTTTACAAAGGGTAATACAAAATGGCCTTAATGTAAGAAAATAAATAAGTGAGGACTAAAACTTTTAAAGCATGGTTTTTACTTCATACTAATTTACAAATTTTACAGGGTATTTGTTAATTAGGTCAGAATAAATTAGTCTAAATTATCTCAGTTAAGAGGGTTTTTTTATGTTATAAATTTTTATGTCAATATATTACGTAAAATAATAATAATAAGCTTAGGTTTTCAACTGTGAAATAAACATGTTTTTTTTATCCCATTAGCTAGGAGTCATACTTCAATAAAAATCAATTCATCCCATACTGTGTTTTTTACTTCTACATAAATAAGGATAATAAAGTTTTTTTCTTATTTATTTATTTTTAAACTTACGTTTTTTTGAGTTGTTGTTTTAGTTACATAAGCTTTGTTTATTTTAGAAATTAATAAGTAATTTTTTTACCCAAAAAACTATTTATAAATTTTTTTATGGCATTTAAAAAAAAAGGTATTTCTCTTGCAGTTTTTCACTCAAAGAACCCCGCACAAAATATATGGAAATTGAACACCGGTCAATTTTTATGAATCTTTTTATTTGGATAGCTCTTGACCCATATACAGTAACTAGGCTTAGTCCTATCATTTCCAAAGCAGCAGAATCCACCCCCACCATTTTTAGCTCGTCATGAGAGTTTTCCCCGTTTACCCATTTTAAAAGCATGCAGCAGTCTGACCAAGGCCTGCCATATGTTTCACTTACAGGTTCTCAATCAGGGTGATCGTGAATTATATTCCACAGCCCCTAAGCGATTACTACACAATATTTTTAAAAATGCAGGATATTGAGTTGTAACCCCTCAGGGACCTGTGAAATGGCATCCACGATCACCATGATTGACAACCCGTAAGCACGAATATATGGCAGGTTTTGGTGCGGACTGGGGTTGCTCCCTCCCCCAGGGTTGGTTTTAAGGGTGAAAGTTTAATTCGTTGGTGTCGGATGTTATTAAATATAATCATTTAGGCGGCCCTGGTATGTAATTCACGATAAAATGCTTTCAGAATCGATAAACAGAAAAAAATCAAATGACAGCTATGAGGGGTGGGGTAATGGGTGAATTTTTTGCTTTGAAAATAGTAAAACTAAGCCTAGTTACTGTGTAGGGGCTCTAGATTTGACAACAGTTGAAAAATATTTTCGTAAGGCAATCCACAAAGAGTCGTCAATTGCAGCCCTCCGACCTTTAGGGGCATTTTTGAAGAGGTTGAGGAGGTTTTCGGGCTTCGTCTTCATTAAGACTTTTTATCAATATAAGAAGAGCTATTAAAATATATGTTTCATGAACTTTCTTATGTTTTGTAAGAGCTTCTTTACCCAATGAAAAAAATAGAGCGTAAAGTAAAAATGTTCAACCTAGTTAAATCTTTTTCATTTACTTTCCCGTTTTATTACATTAAAAAATACTACAAAATTATATTAAAACCTTTAAAATATTTAAATTTTACTTTTTACAATTAGCGACTTACGTCGGACATAAAGAAAAATAATTAAAGAAAGTTCTTGCAATTCAAGCTCTGCCAGAGGCAACATTTGTGTCCAAAATCGGGGTACTTAATCAAAAATGTCTTTTGTCATCGAGTCTTTGCGCTGTTTAAGATATCTCGTTAGGGTTTCTTTTTTAATTAAAAAATCTGTGGCAAACGTAATGTTCCATAAGGCCTGTGTTGGTAAGGACCGATTGTTTTATTTTACTTATTAAGAGTTTTCTGTAAACAGCTGCGATGACAATTAAAGCTTGTTTGAGAGTAACAAAAAAAGAATAAACATTTGGTTATTAAATATTAAATTAGTTATTTATTTTTCCTTAAAAAAATATATAGTGTGATTCTTTAAATTATCTAACATGAGTCATAATAGTTATTTTTGATACATAGTGCGAAATAATAGGGTTTTAGGCACGCGATGTGATGATGCTTAAAATACTGCATTCGCAACATGTATCAAACAAGATTTTATAGTAAAATCGATGTGTTAGTAATTTTATTTACAAAAAGTTTATTTGTGGTCGCCATAATATTTAAATTACCATACACAAGGGGGCTATTTATTGCTAAGTATTAGTTGGTACGTACAAAAATCAAACTTTGTCGAATGTCACTATTTGTAATTTTTGTAATTACGATAATATTTTTAACAAATCTGAAAACTCTGATATAGAAAATGAAACAGAAGCTGCTTTCCGCAAAATAATTCCTCAAAAAATCAAAGGAGTTGCATTAAAAAAATTACAAAAAAATTATGCTTGGTGCGCAGAAAAAAGAAGGTATTGAATATATCAGAAAAAGTTATTTTGGTGTACTTGTTGCCGCTATCTTTAAAATGTGCCTTTCTACTATATGAATCCTTTATTCGATAATGCGCACTTTAACTTATTCAATAAAAATGTGGACATCAGTAAATGTACCAATAATATTGCATTTCTCGAGAGAAAGTTAAGTGGTTATATACCGACAGTCCAAATTTTTTCCCAAGAAGGGGTTGTAAATTTCCCTTTGAAAGAATTTGGGACGACGAAAACTATATATTAAAGAAAATGTTTTAATCGTTGCAATTTTTTTGGCCCAGAAGAGAAGAGTTGACTTTTTTTCAAATAAAAGACATTGGGGATTACATCGTTTCAAAACCATTTTAATACAAACACCAATGTTTCGGGGAAAATTTACAATCAGAAGGGAAAATAGAGTTTTTGCACAATTTCGAAAATTTTAAAATTAGTCTACTAAAGATCACAAACAATTTTCTTTCAGCGTTAAAAATTTTAAAGCAAAAAAAAAATGGGTATAAATAATTTTCTTATTAAAAATTGCCAAATTTTGGGGCTTCCCAATGAAAAGCCTACCCGGACACTTTTAAAAAGTTTTCGCACCATCTTTGCGGATTCAAGACCCAAAATATTGAAGCTAAAAGACAGGAGGTTTCGTTTAGCTTCCGTGGTAGAGGGCTTTGTCGAAAATTTGATCGAAAACAACGAATAATAGCAAGAAAAAATTTTAGGGATGAAGAGTTATTATTACACTACATTTTGGAACTCCCTTTTTTACCGTAATTCCCAAAATCAAGATTTTTTTTACGTAATAAAAAGAATTATATGGGAGCCAGTAAAAACATGGAAAGACTGTATTATAATGATTAATAAAATATTTAAAAAATTAAAACATTTTTATTTATTTTTCTTTAACAAACCCGTGCGTTGCAGTAACTTTTAAGCACGCGTGCGTAAAAAATGTCTATTCCATATCATAATGACGATTAAAAAGTAATTAGTTCAATACAATTTTACGTAAAGAAGTTTTGACTTTTTTTGGAGTTCCCAAATTCTGACATACGTGATCGATTCGCGCGGGTCTAAAACCCCTTTCTGCACATTTTCAGCATGTTTTGAAAATACATTATTAATGTAAATAAAATATGGTTTATTTTTAGGTAAAATTTTGTTATTTAAAATTTCAAGACATGGACAAAAATTTGAAATTGGGGGTTACGTATAACCTAATAGACGCTTTAGAAAAAATTCTAATAAAAACTAGTTTCGATTTTAAAAATATCGAAACGTCATATTTTAATTTGGAACAGTTTTTTTAAAAAAAACGTTTTTTGGTTTTTGAATTTATTTTAAATTCAAGACTTGCATTGTATGTAATGCCTGTTTATATCACAAAAAATTTTTAAAAAAAAGGGAGTCTAAAAAACCTTTACTTGCTCGCCTTTAAAATCTAAATGAAAAAATATACGTATTTCTTAAACTTTTTCTTAAAAAATAAGGTCATAAAAATAAAAGTCAAATTTTGACTCTATTTGCCATAAGAAAATTTTTTATAGTCAAAAATAGCACCTCAAGTTTTTTTAATCTTCATGCTTAAGGTCTTTTAACCTTAGAAACCTGGTTTTCCATTTCTTCGCTCTTTCGGTCAACTTTTCGTCGATTGTTTTTACCCCGTAAAGACTAAGATATATTCAAATCTGGTATACTTGTAACAGGAATGTTGGAATATTCGACCACATCCGCAATGGGAACTTTATCAATTTGAAATCCGATCCGTTTATGCATGTGAACTATGCGGATTTTTATGCGATGCGGATGTCGTACAAGTTGCTCTACAAAAAATTAGGGGGGGCCCGGCCGGGGGGTCCCAACAAAATTATTGACCAATGTCAAAATTCCGTTCGGTGACAAGTTTCACCCGACGTTTTGTTATTGCTTAGGGAAAAATCTTATTACATGTTCGTTTTAACTTAAATTTCTTGAACATTTCGTTATTAAGTTTCCCCAAGCAACAATTGTTAAAAAAGCTTTTAATTTACAACCTCTACGTAATAGACTTAACCCAAAAAAGGCGGCAATATTTTTTTTTATTAAATATAATGCCCAAAATTTTTTAACCCACACAAAGAATTTGGGGATGGTAAGTTTAAAAATAAATACATTCCTGTTATTTATTTTTTACCCATAGTTTCTTGAAAAAAAAAAAAAGATCCGCAGTCGCATCCGCGGATGTGGGGCAAAAAAAGCATCCGCAACATCCCTGACTTTAATACCTATAAGAGTAAGCAATATATTTTTTTTAATTATATTCCTTAAAGAAAAGGACAAAAAAAGTAAGGGTTAATACATTTGGTGATATAAAAAAAAATATCTTATGAATAGGTTCACCTGTATGTAACGAAATTTGGTTAACTTAATTTTTACCAACTTGAGAAAATTTTTTTTTCTTTAAAATTTGCAAGGTAAAGGGCCAAGATAATACAAAATCCTAAGTTCATGCTAAGGTCCTGACCAGGATCATAAGGTTTTTTTATATTTATTTGTCAAAATGCAATCCTTGCGCATTCGCCATATAAAAAAATAGACAAAACTTTCAAGAATAAGGTTACTCAAAAAAAAATTTTTTAAGGGAAAATTTTTTTTACTGACCCTTATGTTAAGTTATCTATGGGTTTTTTTTTTATATGGAATTTTTATATCCTTCATAATAGATTTATTATAAATATAAGATATACAAAAAAACTAGATTCTTGATTAGGATTACTTCTAATGTTGCTTTGAGACTAAAAAAAAAAAAAAATTTAAATTTAAAAGACTAAAAAAACACTTTTATAGAAACCCGGGGTAAAATTTGAAACAAATTTTTCAAGTATTAAGAGTTTGGTTTTTGTTATAGAAAGCAATAATCAATTATAAACAATCCATTTGGAAATAAGATTAAAAAAAAATTAGGTTTTTTTCAATTTTTTTTTTTTTTTTTTTACTATAATTAGTTATTAATAAAAAAGGGCAGAACTTTTAAAAAACCAAATGACATTAATTCAGTATAATTAATTTCTTTTAGGAACAAATAGAATTATAGTGATTTGTTAGTAAAATGTTTCTTACTAGAAATTTTTTTTGGTCATTTTGGGTAAACGATTTAACATTGTTTTTAAAGAAAAAAATCATTCAAAAATTCTCGAAACATTTTTAAAAAAAACTTGTTTGTAAACTTCATCTTAACAGGCTTCAAAAAAAACCAGAAAATATTACATGTAATACAAAAGAAATAACATTAGCCGGTTTTTTAAAAGACCCTTAACGGGGTTTTGCCATGCTTTGTCTCCCGCGGCTGCGGGTGAGTCTGTAGTGAAGGAAAAATTACAAGTTAAATTATTGTTGTCATCAGTGGGGCTTTAAAAATACACGAGGAAATATACCACAAGAGTTTTAATTAAAATGTAATGGGTATAAACAAAATAACAAAATTTATTTTTGATGGGAAAAAAAAGTTGAGCATGAAAATTTTTAAACTTTTCGTCTTTTTAAATTTTTTTGCTTTCCTTTCTGCAATGCTTTAATCCTAGCTACTCATTTTTTTCAAACGGTAATTTTCAAAAGGCGTAGAGAAGGTCTCATAAAAAATGGGTCCAAATGTCAAAAGGGGGGTCGCATTTTTTTTCCCAAAAATTCGATCTTCTGTATGGATAATTAAAAAAAAAAGTCGTAAAACGGAAATTGGTTTTAAATTTTTTTTTGTCTTTTTGTAATAATTTAAGTTTTTTTCCCGCAATTTTTAACTTTTGCTACACATTTTTTTTTTAAAAGGTAATCTAGGTCATGTAAAGGCTGTATGAGGGTCTTATAAAAATGTATCCGATGTCAACAAAATGGGGGTCGTTATTTTGTTTCCCGGGGTTTTTTAAAATTTAAAACATTGAACTTGGTTTAAATTCCTTTTTGTCTTTCTGTAATATTTTCAGCTTTCTTCCCGCAATCCTCTGTATGGGTTATTAAAAAAAACGATGAAGCACGGGAATTGATCAAAATTCTTCGTCTTCTTTCCGTAATATTTTCAGCTTGCTTTTTGCAATATTATCTCTCTCCACCCATTTTTTTAAATAGTTTTCTAGATCATGTTATGGCTGTATAAAAAGATTTTGTAAAACTGAATTCAGATGTTAACAAAGTGGGGATCTGCTTATTTCGTTTCACTAAAACCAGTTCGTATAAGTTTTTTACTAAAACTAACTATGTTCTTTACTGCCCATACATAAGGAAACAACTTCCTAATATCAAAAATTTCCATTGCAAACCAGGTGCATATTTTGAGTAACCATAAAATAAAAAGTTTATTGGAACAGAAATATTTATAAACCTCGTGGAGAGTTTTTTCCCACAGTTTATTCGTTTATTTGGTCTTGCCTTTCCCTTTAACTGTAAAAAAATATTTGTTTACTGGACTTGTAAAAAAATTTACATTTTTGAATTATGATGTTCTTAAAATTCAGCGTATTAAATAATTAATATTGTTGGATTGTGGAGACAAAGTACGGAGCCAGGAGAAAGTATGTCTTAATAAATGAAAAGTTTTTTGAGAGTCTAATTACGCGGAGAAGTGTAAGTAGGATATTATTCAAAATTAAAGAGTATAGAGCAAAGGGATTTACCTAAAACTGGCCAACCACCCGCCTTTACTAAAGATAAAAACTTGGTATACTCCTATCTATAACGATGCTAGTAGAAATTCTGTAGGAGAGTATTAAAGAGATCGATGTATTACTCATACAAAGTGCATGTTGTATAGGAACTTTCTAAGGTTAACTACAATAGGAGATTACAATTCTGTGAAGACATGATCGAAAGATGTGATGGAAATAAGATATTTTCCCAAAATTTAACTTTTTTGATAAGGCAATCATTTATTTAAATAAAATGATCAATAGTCATAGATATCGACTTTGGTCTGATCAATATTTACAGTGAATACCTAAGGGACATACACAACATCCCTAAAAATTCAGTGTGTGAGTAAGCATAATAAATAACAGAATTTTTAATTTCTTTAATAAAAATCTTGCTGTGCGTTACTTAGATTTTCTCTATTTTAATTTAATACTTATGGTAATAGGTTAATATGGTTTTAATAAGTTGCTGCCCCACCGCATTTTAGTTTGAATATTCAAAGATACTAGAGTAAAATTTATTTAAATCGGTGAATAGATTTACAGAATCCAATTTAATGGACACCAATGTTTCCGAACTTAACATCATTAGATTTCTTTTTATGAAGTTATTTGTAGTAGAGAGTAGAAAGCATACTTTATTAAGGATCTTAAAGACAGAATAGGGATGGATGTTACTACTTTACCAGCCGAAAGGATTCTACGTGAGGTTGACATTATTTATCACAGACTGAAGACATGTTAAGTAGAAAAAAAGTAATTTTAAAGTATTTGTTACATTACGCTAAAGCAGTTGAGTGCTAAGAATCCACTTTAGTTAGTAATTCAAATAAAAAAACTTATGTGGACTGATTTGGAGAGAAATTAGTAGACCTCTACTTTTTTGGCGGTATTGGATTCAGTTTAAAAAGACCTTCTCATAGAGCTCGCACATGACCTAGGTTTCCATTTGAAAGAAAAAGTTGAGTTAGCTAAAGATGCAATGTTTCAGCGTTTTTTTAATTACTTATATATAAGATACTAATTTAATGCTTTTTTTAAACAAAATTCAATGATTAACAATAACAGTTGTACTGCAATCTTATGTAGTTTATCTAACGAAGTCGTTTTTTAACACAACCATTTCCGTAAAGTAAATCTTTTTAATTTACTAATTTTAACCCATGTCGTAGTTAGGTATTTGCTTTCTACTCTATTTATTATCTTTTTTTTTATTTTTTTTTATTTTATTTTTTTATGAATTAGGTATTTAGTTTTCATGTGACAAAAATAAATATTAAACTTAATATGACTTTAAAACTTTTTTTTAAGGTTTAGTATAAAAGTTATTAAATTTAAAAGAAATTAAAAAGTAATGTTTTGTAAATTTAAGACTAATCATAACCAAACAAAATTTAAACATATCTTACAAAAATTCACATCGCAGACCATAAATTAAGTATTATGGATAGGTTAATAGCAGCACAACTACATAGAAAAGTATAAGAATATGACCCGCTACTGGATTGTAATAAAGTTGAATTACACAAGTTATAATTATTGTCATTATTTATTTGAGGCCGGAAGTTGCTCTAGTCCGGAGTAGTTTAAATCTACATGGGTTTTAATAGGGTTGGAAAAGTCATTACATATTGATGTTGCGGCTGAATGAAGATGCTTAATGATAATTTGTATCCACATTAGAGAGGTAGTTGTAAGTCTCGAAGAATAGCTAAGCATTTGAATTTAATCCAGTTCGTAAATTTATTTAAAATTAAAAAAAAAATTCATAAAACTTTAAGTTATGAACAAAAAAATATTTTAGACTTTGTTTAAGTTTAAACGTATTTTTTTATTTTTAAAAAAATTTAAATAAAAATTAGTTTGTACCATTTAAATACTATAGGTTTATTGTTTACATTTGTATGTTAATACAACCACCTTATATCTCTAATCATTTACTAGATAATGTTAAACACCATGTATATTAATTTTTGGTGTGATTTTTAAAAATTTTATTCCGATTTTTTAATAAGTTCTTGTGCGGTATTATTATAATACCACTTGCATATTCCCTTAGTAAGTGTAAGTAACACTACATATTTTAACAAGACACTTCATTAATAATACCGCACATGCAAATTGCAACTTTTATAATTCTTGCAATTCTGCACTCCGAATTCTAATTATTCTAAAGAGGATTTGCCGAGAGAACGGGACGGCACACAGTGGAACAGAATCAATGACATTTCGACAAAATTAACATGTTTGTCCTTTCTTAATCTTTAATAACACATTCTGTGTGTAATTAGTAACCAGCTAGAAGTAGTAACCAGTCATCTGCAGACTAACCAGAAGTGATTAAAAAATATTTATTTACCATAATGGCCTTAGTAAGATGTTGCCTGTTGTTTTAGGCAAAAATGTTAGTCTTTTGTTTTGAAAGTACCGTAATAAATAATTGTAAATGTTCAACTGAGTATATCGAAAATAGAGCCAAAGAAAGAGAGAACAGAGATCTTAATATTCTTCTGAGTGTGAAGGAAAACAAAATGATTAGTACGAAGGTTCTTGGACAAGAGGTAAATTAACATCATACAATGGTATTGCGCACTTTCAAAAAACACAAATATTATTCGTATAAATTTGAGAAACATCAAGGGCTGCAGAAAGGAAATGAATAGCGAAATATGGCATGTTGTTTTAAAATGATGGAAAGTGCAAATAACGATAGAAATTTTTAAGGAAATATTTGTTTTCCCGATGAATGTATATTCACCCTCAACAATGAACCAAATGTTCAGAATTGTCGGTATTTTAGCCAAGAAAATGAACATCGCTTTGTTTATACTCGGACACAATTTCCCAAAAAAAACAAATGTATTCGTGGGAATTATCGGACAGCATATCATCGAACCCTTTTTTATGGACTATAACCTGACAGCAGGAACCTATTTGGACTTATTTCAAAATTAAATTTGACCCGCCTTGGAAGAAGTTGTTCGCGAAGATCAAATAATCTGGTACCAAATGGATGGTTGCCCCGCCCATAATGCCCGTATGGTTAAAAAGTACTTGAAAAATGCTTTTAACCGCAATATTATTGGTCCACGGTACCGGATACTTTGTCCAGCTAGGTCACTTGATCTTTCACCGAATGACTTCTTTCTGTGGGATCACTTAAAAGTGTTATTTATAAAAGTGTAAAATTATTTGAGAATCTAAACCAGCTACAAAACACTATATATAATATATCAACTTAGCAACGTTAAAAATGAATTTTATGATCGATTGGGATATTGTTTAGGTGTTAATGAGGGGTTGTTTAAACATTTGTTTAATTAAAGTTTTTATGTGATTCTTTATTATTTTTTAAAAAGTTATTGTATTTTATTTCATTTTATTTTTCCACACCTAGTGAAATATTAAGAGTTCAGTTCTCTCTTTTTTCGGATCTATTTTCGATCTTCTGAGTTAAATATTCACAATTATTTATTGCGATGGGTTTGAACTCGAATTTACTGACAATACGTTTAATGGTTGAAATGGACAAGATAGGCTTGATGGAAAAATAAATTGAAAATACTAGTTACATTTAATAAAAGGTTTAATAAAAAAATAATGTTAACGTGTCTTTTACTTTAAATGTAATGGTTGTGAGATAGATGCAACGAAAAAAAAACATCACTTGTATTCAGCTGTACGTCCGATTTGACAAAGCCTTATAACAAATATTGTTTGCTGGTGGCTAGTGTCTGTTTGGTTTTACCCGAACCGAAAATTTGGTAATTTTGCAATTACATTTAATTAAATAATTTAACTGGAGGAAAAAATGGGTCAAACATCTAAAAACTTCCTCATCCACGGTAGCAAATGTATAGGTTTCCTATAAGCCTTTGTAAAAACATAGAAACATAGGAAACAAGTTGTTGTGTTTTGGTTTTTACATCAAGATTCAACGATACCTTTGTGATTGCAGAGAAACTTATGTTGTCCCCATTATTTTTTTTATTATGGGCTGTTATAAAGATAAATAATAAAACAATAAATTAAAAAGATTTTTTTTTGCCAAAAATTATAATGAGTAAACTGGTTTCATAACAGTAACTCACATAAGTATAATGTTTTTACCTGGAGAAATAGGTGGTTCGCCCCACTATGCGGCTAAAAGAATAAACTTCAGAAAAGTGATTAACATAACTATTCTTTCCCCGGTTAAGTTTCACGCTGCAAGCGCTTGAGTTGGCACTTCTTAGCAGGGTAGAGAAATGTTAAGTATATTTAAATGTGACGAGGCTGTCAGTTAAGCGTATTTGGAATTTAAATAACTGGAATTAAATGAACGTGGGGTTTATGACGTCATGTAATACCCCTTTTATTAAAGTAAAAGGATAATGTGCCCCGGATAATGTATATGACGGTGCTCATTGCTAAAAAGTTTCGGAGAAATGTTTGGCATGAATAAGAGTGCCTAAAATTAAACCATATCTATATTTAACAACTATTGTTTTTGAGAATTTTGCTTTTTTTGTAGAATCTGACTGAATAATAAAAATAATGATTTCAAATAAAACAAAAGAGATTCGACATAAAATTAACACGCCTCGATAGTGCTCTCGAAAGTATAGAGACTAAATGTGTTAGCCCCGTTGACTCCTATCAACTGGCAGATCTTCTAAAACAAAAAATATATCTTCCACCCCGAACGAGAAAACTAAAATTATAATATTCACCATTTTCAAGTTAAAATTATTCTATAAAAATGTAACCGAGAATTTATTAATATTTAAAATTTAAATTGTTACAATTTTGATTTAAGAATATAAATACATTTTGTAATCTTACATTAATTTTTTCTTGGTTTTCTTTATTTTGTTTTGGGCGTTATGCTAGTTTATAGGGGTAAAATAATCGCTAAGATTGTTACATGTTCCATATTAAAAATAAATGAATTTAAAAAAAAAATTAAAAATTTAACTTAAAAAATTAATAGGGCCAAGCACACTCTATACCCTTATTTTAATGGGACCAAAGCGATCTTATTAAAATGAGTTTTATGAGTTGAATTGAAAGGATAAATAATGATTTCTTAATTTAGCTTTTTAATGCGACTTAAATGAATCTATGTTCCATTATGCATTTTAGAAATGATCTCACTAATGCCTACTAAGGTGTCAAAAGTTATAACTCACAGCTACCTTGTAACGTAATATATAATTTTAGCACTAAATAATTTTTTTAAAGAAAATAAACTTTTAAGTTACAGAAAAGAAATTAAAATTCAAAATTAGGAATCTCGAACACTAAGACATTCTGCACCAATATTTATAAAGACATATTTTATATTTAAATTAAATATTATAAAATAAACCTCTTTTGTATTATCAAAAGTAAGAAATATTTTATTTAAAATGCTCTCTAGGCTTACGGGTTAAATGGCCTCGATTGTTATTTGCTTTTAATGATACCCTTGTTCAATAAATAGCTATTATCTATCAAAAATAATAAAGGGCCTTTTTAATAAAAAAATGTAAAAATTAGTAACGTAAAATTTATTTTGTTACTTTCACCGTTTCGATTCATTAGCTACTCTTTCTTATGGTCAACAAGATCAACTTTCTGATTTTTTCTATTTACTAAAAAACCATTAGATCCTTCAAAGTGTAAAATACTTATTCATTCTCCCTTGCTGGATGGTTTACGTTCAATATTTTACATTTTCTTTTGTTTTCGTCTACCTTAACTTTTTAATAATTCATACTAGTTTAAAAAATAAATAATAATTTGATTTTCGTAATTTAATTTTTTTTTGTAGATATTTATTTCTTCAACGAATAGGTCTTTCGCTTTTCATAATGCTCTGACGTTGGTAATTTTTTATATTTAAATCCATTATTTCTTAGAAATTTCCACAAAATTGTTTTAGAGCAGCTAATTATCCCTGTTTTTTTCAATTCCCTTTTAATACAGTCCAGGGTTGGATATTTTTTTCCAAACCACATATAGCCTTATAGAATTCAAATAATATTCTGTTATAATACGGGATAAAGCACTATCCTAACGTTCTTTATTTATATTTGGTCTATGCGTTATAATTTTTTACACTGTACTTTGAGGCACTTTAGTCAAATGTATGTTTTTTTTTCAGGCATCCGCCCTGCACTTTTCCTGTAAACTCATCTCTAAAACCTTCAAAACTATTTGTTACGTGTTAGAACTTATAAATCGTAGTCCCGATTGTCCCGAAGTACATGATGGTACCCCTTTAAAATTTCATTCAATTGAGTTTTTACATTGAGAATCCCACGGCCTCCACATTTATATTCCTTTCGATGCAAACAAAACAGGATATTTGTTAAAACTTAAATTTAAAAGTAGCTATGGTAATTTTACTACAGTATACCTGTTGTAAGTAAATTGTATATACCTGCCCTAGACACATTAATTATAAAATACTGTCTCTCTATTTGAGAAAATTTAAATGCGGCCCAGCTTTTGAAACACTAAATATCTACTTCTCGGTAAGAACGCAATACGAGTAGTCCAGGATAATAAAATATACCAAATGACATAGAAAATGGAACACCCAGAAATATTTATTGTTTTTTGATAAGAACTAGTAAGCATCAAAAAATAAGAATCCAAACGAAGCTACAGTAATGAGATGTTGCTGAGCGTGGTTCCAAGAAGGCCAAAATCGACGAGTTAGAGGTACTGGATGCCAAGGACAGACTACAGAGCGACAGGATCGTTATTTGAGGCAACTAACACTTGAAGATCGATTTTCCACAACAAGGACAATTGCGAACTAGTGGTTTGATGCTGTCTTAGGGGCAATAACAACGAGGACAGCTTATTGCCGAATAAGGTCTTTTGGACTGTTTTCATACCGTCCCCTTCTTGTAACTATCTCTTATCCCTCAGCATTGTCGGCAACAAGTGATATGGAGTATAAAGAGACTTATATGAAATGGAACTCATTCGTATTCAGCAATAAGTCCAGATTATGTTTGGGCACACATGATGGCCGTACAAGGGTAAGAAAGAGACGTGGTGAAAGACGGAACGTCCAATTTTCTATCGAACGGCATATTTATCGTACTGTGGGTGTTATGGTATTAGTGTTCATTTCAGCTAGCATGGCTGCCCAATGTTATATCCACGAAGTTTTGCAACTACATCTGCTTCCCTTTTTGAAAACATTGCAAGACTCACTTTGTGAGCAGGATAATGCACACTTCATGTCGCACGTGTAGTTTAGATTTTTTAAAAGCGTTCGCTGTAAATTTGTTTCAGTTGACTCCTCGATTTCCAGACATTTCCCCTATCGAACATGTATTGGATATGATGGGAAGAAGATTGCAAAATTCACCGCACCCTCCACAAACATTAAAAATTCTACGAAACCAAATTTGAATGGCCTGGAACACAATACACCAAGAAGATATCAATCACCTAATTCAATCAATGCCGCCACGACTTAACTTAAAGAAATTATCTTTACGGAAGTCAGTCGTCCTTATTTTAAAACAAATAGAACCTTTAAATATATTTTAATTTCACCGCCTTTAAAATAATAATGATAATACCAGCACACTATTTCCCCATTTGAGTAGCGAAACTATTTTCTAAGAAAATAGCTCGAAAATTCGTCAGACATATTTCGAGAGAACTAAATCTTGTTAAAACCAGCAGCATTTCGCAGAAAATTCTCGCCTTACAGGTCTCCAAAACAAAAGCAAAGAAAAGAGTCTTTTATGAAGTTTGTTTAAAATCTGTTTCGCCTATTAACGAATAATTCACTGTGTAATTTCGCCTAAATTGTCCCGCTGTGTATTACCGGCGTCTTTCGCAATGATAATTTAGCAAAATCGGAACACTTGTACTTCCTAGAGCGAGTTGTTTAAGATTCCATATAAGAGCACGAAAGGATGGCGGAATTGTTAAAGTATTTTATGAGCTAAATTCGGACTAAAGTTTACCCAGAGATAAAAAGATAAATTTATATAATTTTAATTAAGAAAAAATACATGCTGAATTTAAAGGCCACTTTTTAATCAATTTCAAAAAACAAAGGTTATCAATTTAACACGTTTGTATGTAATATTATTGGATATGAAAATCTACTGAATAAAGAGCCTATTTTCTTACCCTTTTCACAGACCTTAAAAAATCCTAAAAATATTTTGCATATGTCAAATTATCGGTAATAAAAAATGAACATGAACATATTTTTTAGCTTATCAAAAAATGTGAAAAATCAACCCTAATTAGAAGTTGATATGATGACGCAAAATTAAAATATATGAATAAAATAAATACAAAAAAGTAATTCCAATTAAATAAAATCTTAAACATAACAAATAAATTATTTTCATAATAATATAGTTAAAAGTTCACCCTTTAACTCGCTAAGGGGGTTAAATCGTCCCCTAAATATGATTAAACCAAAAATTACTTGAAAAATCTAGGAAAAACTACTAGGATAACACTGTCTAACAGAAAAATCCTCCTATAAAAAAATCGTGTGATTTGTAATATTTGGACTTATACTAATATACAACTAACCCTCAAATGTTTTTATTAGCCTCAGATTTCTCGGAAGGGTCTAGTAGAGGGGTAATAAATGGGCGACCCATTATTATGGACAGGTAGGTGGATCTATGCTTGAAATATCCCTTTAGTCGTTATTTTATAATCATTTAGTAATCATCTGTTGATTTTTCGATTAGATAGATCTACGTGTAAGAAAATGTCGACGCGAATTTGTGTTAATAAAGCTGATAAATTCTGTTATATTTGTGGCGAAGTTACCGCGAAGGCGTACCAAAAACCGATATCTTCACTAGTAAAAAAGGCTTATGAACTGTACTTTGGATGTAAAGTTGGCGATCAAGATAAGTCCTGGGCCCCAAAAGTGTGTTGCAGTTCGTGTTCGAGAACATTGACGGGATGGCTAAAAGGTACGCATAAATCTATGCCATTTGCAGTTCCAATGGTTTGCATGACGAATATCAAAGGAATTACTAGCAAAACTAAGCGTAGCATTCAGTATCCCAATGTTCCGTCTGCAATGCGACCAGTACCCCATGACAATTCATTACCCATTCCCCAACCACCTGAGAGTTACACGCTTGATTCGGAATCAGACTCGAAGTACTTCGCCAGAAGCCGGCAAGCTACATCCCTAGTTCCATTGATTTGCCCGATACACCTCATTTAATCACTCAAGGTGAATTGAATGACCTTGTTCGTGACTTGACCTCCCGAAAACAAAGCGGAACTTCTCGGATCCCCCTGCAGCATGGAACCTCTTGGAAAAGGAGTTAAGGTGTCCATCTACAGAAAAGGGAATCTACTCTCACAAATTTTTTTGCAGCGGACGGTGATTTAGTATTTTGCCATGATATTCCTGGCCTAATGGTCGAACTGAACTTACCATACGCCCGATAAATGGAGACTATTCATAGATTGTCTAAAACAAGTCTAAAAGCTGTTTTACTTTATAATGGAAATGAACATCCATCCGTTCCTATAGCTCATTCGGTAAATATGAAAGAAACATATGACAATCTGAAGATGATACTCAGATGTATAAAGTACGAAGATCACAAATGGAATATATGTGCAGATTTGAAAGTGGTAGCGTTATTGACAGGACTGCAGTCAGGATACACAAAATACTGCTGCTTTTTGTGTGAGTGGGACAGCCGTGCAAGAGACAAACATTATAAAATAAAGGTTTGGCCTCCACGTGAAAAAATAGAAGTTGGAGTTAAAAATTTGACCCGAGAACCGTTAGTTCAGAAAGAAAAAATATATTTACCTCCACTTCACATAAAGTTAGGATTGATCAAAAATTTTGTAAAAGCACTGGATAAAAACGGAAATGCTTTCAACTATTTAAAAGAGAAATTTCCACGTATAAGTGAAGCCAAAATTAAAGAAGGAATTTTTGTTGGTCCCCAAATTAGGCAACTCTTTAAAGATGCCAACTTCACGGACATTTTAAGTGACCATGAAAGACGGGCATGGAATGCATTTGAAAGTGTTTGCAAAAATTTTCTTGGAAACACCAAGTCAGAAAATTATCGTGAACTCGTGGAAGAACTGCTCACGGCCTATCATATTTTAAAATGCAACATGTCCCTAAAACTTCACTTTCTCCATTCCCATTTGGACTTTTTCCTGAAAATCTAGGAGCTATATCGGACGAGCATGGGGAACGATTTCACCAAGACATCGCATCGATAGAGAAAAGATATACTGGAAAGTGGAGCCCGAATATGTTAGCCGACTATTGCTGGACCCTAATACGAGACACATCCAGTCTTTCTTATAAAAGGAAGAGTTCAAGGAAATGAATATTAAAATAAAATAACACTTGAAAATGTTTATACTGAACATAAATTAACTGTTACTAAAATGTATCATACCTTTTTATTTTTTAAATTAATAAATCAGTATTAAAGTGAGTTTTTATTGAATTTTGCTTAATATCAAAATATCTTGGTAGTTTTTTCTGGATATTTCAAGAAATTTTTAATTTTTTTCATATTTAGGGATGATTTAACCCTCTTAGCGAGTTGAAGGGTGGATTTTAAACTACATTATGCCCTTATTAATATGAAAATAAATTATTTTCTATTAGTAAGATTTAATTTTATATAAAAAAAAACAATAAACATCGCTTTTATTTTTATTGATATTATTTTTCTACTTTAGTTTTACGTCATCATATCAACTCCCAATTATGGGTGATTTTCGATATTCTTTGAAAAATCAAAAAAATGAGCTTATCTTAATTTTTTATTACCAATAACTGTACGTATGCAGAATATTTTTGGGATTTTTTTAAGGTCTGTGGCAAGGGTGAGAAAATAGGCTAACTTTGCAGTCACTTTTTGGAAAATTGCACAGGTTTATGTATGTTTGGTTACGCATTTCTTCGAAACTATTAATCCGATTGTGACGATGGTTTTTATTGGCTTCCATTTACTTTAATTGGGCAACAAAAAGATTTTGTTAAAATCGGTTTAGTAGTTTTTATGATATAGACTAATACATGTACGTGTAATACCTATTGGTCCAAGCTACGCCGGGTGTGGTATTTATCTCAAAACCTTGGTCAAATGCATTTAAGAAAATCATTAACAAAGTTTTTACTTAAAACTAAAAATTGCAAAATAAAAAGGTAATAAAGAAATAATAACTCGACTTTAAAAAAGACTTACTCAAAAGTATGAAGTAATATTTGTAATATGTACCGGGTGGTCCACTAAGAGAGGTAGTCGGCTATATCTCAGAAACTACTAATAGTATAACTTTCGGGAAAAAAATTTTTAGATAAAAGCGACCAAGAGAAATTGCTGGAAATTATTTTCAAGTCTGTGGGATGACCGCTAGGGGGCGTAAGGGTAACAACAAAACATAAAAATATACATTTCTCAAAAAAATATCAAATAAAGTGTATCAATAAATGGTACTATTTTTATCTTTAATGTTTTCTAAACAAAGAAGCTTCAGGTGTAATTTTTGTCAGTTCTAAATTAAAGTGGTGGGGAAGGTTAAAGTTTAATTTAGAAAAGTGCTAATAACTCCGGATTGCTTTAAACCCAATTTAGTGGGAAATTAGTCTCTTTAGAAGAGCATTTTAAGCATTATATTCAAGTGTATAAACTATTGCTTACACTCATCTCACAAACGCCGCTAGAGGGCGTCAAGGTAAAAACTAACCTATTTTACGTTTTTTTTTTGAAAAATTTAAATACAATGATATATACCTTTTTACATATTTAGATAGAGAAAAAAATCCTAACAAAATGGCGAAAACCGCAATTTAATATCTCTTTTTAAACCGAATATATTCGCAAAAATATAAATACTACATAGAGACGTAACGCATTTAAGGACACGATGTTTTCTACTAGGCCGATTTTTTTAGGTAAAAATTAAATTTATACATTTTTACAAAATCTAATGACATACTACGTAATTTTTACTAATTTAAATCCATTTAACGATATTATACAACATTAGATAATTACCAACCTATAACTGTAATAATCCATCGAGCGTGGTCCTTATCAAGTTAGCTTTGAAAATAAAAGGTGCTAAAATGTCAAAAATCCAACAATTTTTATTTCAAAATATAATTTTTAGTGTTGTGCTATTGTGTTTTTAAAAGATGCCTTTATTGCTTGAAAAAGCAGTTGATATTATTGCTATTAATTTTGAGTGTCTGCAAAATGCGACAATAGCTGCAAGGCTGTATGTATTGAGATATCCTTAGAGAGGCCGGTACGGCAGCAGAACGTTCACTTGTTTAGCAAATTGCTTTCGTACCACGGGAAGTGTTCTTCGCCCCTTACACCGCAGACGCCGTAGAACTGGGGAAAATGTCATCAACGTTTTTGCTTATGTAGAGTTTAATCCTCAAGCAACAAAGGCATTTTTAAAGAACACAATAGCACAACACAAAAATAATATTTTTAAAGAACACAATAGCATAACACTAAAAATAATATTTTGAAATAAAAATTGTTGGATTTTTGACATTTCAGCATCCTTTTGTTTTCAAAGCTAACTTGATAAGGACCACGCTCAATGGATTATTACAGTTTTAGGTTGGTAATTATCTAATGTTGTCTAATATCGTTAAGTGGGTTAAAATTAGTAAAAACTATACAGTATGTCATTAGATTTGTAAAAATTTATAAATTTAATTTTTACCTAAAGAAATCGGCCTAGGTAGAAAACATTGTGACGTTAAATGCGTTACGTCTCTATGTCGTATTTATATTTTTGCTAATATATTCGGTTTGAAAAGAGATATTAAATTGCGGTTTTCGCCGTTTTGTTGGGATTTTTTTTCTTAATCTAAATATGTAAAAGGGTATATATTATTATTATATAGTTAGTTTATTATATAGTATTATTATTTTTTTTTTTTTTTTTATTTTTTTTATTATTTATATTATATAGTATTATTATATAGTATATATATTATAGGTATTTAAAATTTTCAAAAAATTTCGTAAAATAAGTTAGTTTTTACCTTGACGCCCTCTAGCGGCGTTTGTGAGATGAGTGTAGCAATAGTTTATACATCTGAAAATAATGCTTAAAGTGCACTTTTAAACGAGATCTAGTTTACTAAATTCGGTTAAAGCAAACCGGAGTTATTAGCACTTTTCTAAATTAAACTTTAACCTTCCCCCACCACTTTAATTTAGAACTGACAAAAATTACACCTAAAGCTTCTTTGTTTAGAAAACATTAAATAATGAAATAGTACCACTTATTGATACACTTTATTTGATATTTTTTTGAGAAATGTATATTTTTATGTTTTGTTGTGACCCTTACGCCCCCTAGCGGCCATCCCACAGACTTGAAAATAATTTCCAGCAATTTCTCTTGGTCACTTTTATCTAAAAAATTTTTTCCCGCTAGTTATACCATTAGTAGTTTCTGAGATATAGCGACTTACCCTACATTATTAGTGTTCTGAAACACTTTCGGTACATTGAATTAGGATTATTGGATCCTATTTGGGGTTCGGGGCAAAACGTTTTTCTCAAAAACGGTATAATTTATTGATAATTTTAAAAAATATATGAAAGCCAACACTTAAAATTAGGCTTCTGCTGTAATAGTTTTTTAAATTTGGAATTAGTTTTTAATATTTCCTTGAGTGAAAGTCACCCTAAAATCGGTTATGTTTAGATACTATTTTCTTTTAACTCGACTCATATTTTAAAATCCGCTACAGCAGAGGCATAGATTATTTCCTTACCTTTAAAATGGTGTATAATTTATGTCATTTAAGTGAAAAATAGTTACCGAAAAACGTTATCTCCTGTAGGCTTGCAATCGGAAACAACATCGCATCGATACATCGAAATTGAAAGAATCTAAATAAAATATAATATTTTTAATGCGGCTATACGAAAATTGTGGTAGTGGGAGTTTGTTAGTCTCCGTCCACCGTCTCCACGTCCTTTCGCCCGACCCCTAAGGTGTAGCGTAAATGCACTCTTAAGAAATATATGATACTGTCATTTAGGAACATTAATTTTGAAATATGTATCTCGAGGACGGTTCTTATATTATTTTTTAAAAACTAATGCAAAGTCTTCTACTAAGTTTTTCACAAGTTGCGGCAATATGTTGCTTTTTCCACAAAATACAGCAACTTTCTCTATGTTCCACTTGTGGAGAGACAAATATTCCACTAAATTTTAATTTCCCGCGAAGTGTCGGTAAAGATAAAAAAAATTGATAACTAAAAGTGGAAGATTTGTTGCTGCGCCCTTTGCGCAAGGAACTTGTAAAAACTAGTGGAGATCTGGAGAACTACTGCCTAAACCTGTCGCGCCAATTCTTTGGCAACAAGTTCTTCCCTTTCCTTCATTTAAGAAGAGCAACTTTTTTTTTAAATCTTTTTATTCCGGCTCCAATTTAAGAAAAGCAACTTTTAGCTGACAACTTTTAGCTTTCTACAAACAATCTTTGGCCAACTTTTAGTTGTCAACTTTGGTGTAAACGCGAATTTGGAAAATTAAAAAAAAATTATTGTTTTGTTAAAAAGATATTAATTTTTAAAAGTTTTCATGTATTGAGTATAGTCTCGTACAAAAATAATATTTTTAAGCATTGAGTACCTCTAACTTGTGGTAAAGAGTATTCGATCTTATTCGAGACAGCGCTAAATTTGTGGTCCATTCAAAATACTGCATCAAGAAATAAATTAAAATAGGAAAAAATATAATGATCCATACCATTACTAGTCCCGGTCCGTTCAACAATCAATTTTTGTTAGAGAGAGATGGTCCAGTTCAGCGCGGATGACATGGTAAAGACGAAGATAAAGATGTTCATCCCAATCTTGATTTGACTTATGGACGGGCCGCGCTTTGCTTACTATAAGGCGATATTTTTGTCTACGACTATCGCGAGTAACAAAAAAAAATAAAGGAAGGTACTAAACAATAAAGGAGATTACAATTTTTTTGTGGTCAATGCTAGTACTTAAAAAAAATACCCACCAAATTAAAAAAAAAATAAAATCAAAAGTTGTTGAGTAAAATGTCTTATCCACTCCATGTATCTAATATTTTGTTTTTTCGTTGATTTATTTAGTGTATATATAAAAAATATTATTTAGTTATTCTTAGTGATTTTTTTTTAAATCAATTAATTTTCTTAAATTAACTTTTTATTATCTTTTTAAATTTTATAAGGTTTTAATAAAATCAATTTTAAATCTATTAAAAAGCACAAAAGCAGACTTTTTAGAAGTTGCCTTTTAAGTCGTTTTAACCTACTTGCAAATCATTCACTGTGAAATTTGATTAAATTGTCGCTTTGTTTATTATCGGTCGTTCGAAATAATAACTTAGAAAAATCAGAATGTTTGTTTTGCTTACAGCAATTTTTTTATATCTTGGGATGGTCTACGAAAACTTAAGGCCCAAGTATCGTGGATGTCTGTAAGATGCAGTCTATGAACAGAAAAGATCTGTAGTTATGAAGAAAAAGAAAGGACCTCTGCAGACAGCAGGTTCTCTAGATACTCTGGAGAAGAGTGGACAAAATTTAAAATTTGTGGCTCTTCGGATGAACCGTTAAGTTTTGCATAAAAGAACCTCTTTTTTGTTGGTGTTTTTTTCTTGGGGGGTAGAAGTGAAGACATTATACAGATTTGGTAATTGAAATGAAAGCCGTGAAAAAACCAATAAAAGGAGAACGGTTCCCCTATAGCTCGAAAGGGAGCAAAAGAAGAAGGCTATGCAATGACAATGTCGTCATTACTAAAGTAAATACAACTCTTCTTTGGATTGTTAAATTTAGCAATGGACTTGGCAATTGTTAAAAGTTAACAACGGTTGAGAATGTTTAACAAAATGTCAGATTTTGACAGGTTGCCTACTTAAATCATTGAATAATACTGACAATGACGTTTTGTTAAACATTCTAAACCATTGTTAACTTTTAACAATTGCTAAGTCCTTTGCTAAATTTAACAACGCGATCATCACTCGGCCGTAAGAGTTTTAGAAAAACATATTTTACAGAAAGAGAAGCAGTATTTCAAGTCGGTTCTGATTTGGAATACGTACAGAGTGTAATGGTTGAAAGGAAAAAAATACTTTCTGGCTTAAAAGGGAATTTGAAATTAAAAAAAAAATAAATAGTTTCTTGTTATTTTTGTAATACTTTAAAACCGAAATACCACCGCCTAAATAGTAACATGTCGGAAAATATCACTGGTTTAAAAATCAAAACTTAAGTAGTATCGTTCATAAGTGACTTTAGTAAAGTGAGAAGCAGTTTATTAACACAAAATATAAAAATTTTAAGCATTAATGAAAAAGAACAGACTTTTGCAGATAGCAGGCTTAAATATTTCAGCATTAAAGGAGCAAACAAGATAAAACGTTTAAATATGTTTAATATATTGTTATGACAGATTCAAGTTTTGGGAAAATCTAGTTTTTATACGATGTGTCCAAGACTGCGCACACTCAGTCGATATACCCTGTGACCATGACCGAAGCGGTTCCATTGTATAAAAGCTCTTCTGGCGCATATATTCAACAAGAACTTTTCAAAAAGTTTTAAACACTTTATGTAGCAAGATTAATAATAAATTATTTTTAGTTGGCTTAAATTTTCATTCTTATTCAAGATATCGTCAATCAATCAATTACATGTTATGATTTGTAAAAGAATGCCACGATACTAGCTGCGATTTGACAAAAGCTTAAGGTAAAATATGATACTCCAAGATAATATCAGTCATGTAGCCCAGATCCAGTCCCTGGACCACTAAGACAGGCGACGAAGACAACAATAAATAGATGATCGTAAAAACAACATCTAGATCGTTGGCATGTGTCACTTGGTAAAAGATATGCAAAAACAATTCTAGGCGATCCTTCCAAGAAAATAACAGCTGAGGTCCTTGCACTCAGATAGGATAAGTAGTAGGACTAGTACCAATTTACTATCATCTAAAAAACACATAAAATGATTTTAGTGGAAACTCTCTTTCGCATTAACATCTGTAAAGAAATATGTTAAATTAAATTAGGGGAAGCAGGCATTTATAACAAAAATGGGGAGCACTCAATCAACCCGCTTAAACCGACCAATGTAATTGAGAGCATACCTAGGTACATTTATAAATATGTAGCACATGTTGCTTATAAGCACATCATTATAGTCTAAGAGCCAGTGTACCATCCGACCAACTCATTTCCCACAATGATAGAAAATTTTTAAATATTATTTTACTATCGGTCAATTATAAAAATACTGTTCTGGCAGGTATCCTCCGGCTACTTTATCATCCCTTAAAATTTTAAAAAAGTCAAAAAAAGTTTTTTTTTTAAATGCTTCCCAAAGCTAAAATTTTAATAGGATGTAATTTACATATGTGTGAGTCGACAAAAAAATTGACAACCTATTTTGATGGTTACAACTATGTGCCAGACGATAGTGAAAGTGTGGTCGGGTTGGCAATTTATTATCTGCTTCCACAAGGCTAAAATTTAAAGGACATATTCTTTCAATAGTTGGTAAAGTATATCTAAACTGCCAGACTGTTCTGATGGTTGTAAGGGTCTTCCAGACCAGTATATAATAGCCAGAGCGCTTGACGAAAGTGCGGGCGCAACAGACTCGTATGAGCTTCATTGCCAGAAAGAGAGGATATATTTATTGTGTATTGTAAAGATATGATAAAAGATTACTAAAATAAAAGACAAACAAAGTTACTTGTGAAGTTTAAGGTTTTATTTATGTTAACAAATATATACCATTAAAACTTGTTAATCTTATAGGTCTGCATACATTATTGTCGTAACTTATTAGTCCTCATCTTCTGAATCAAAATAATAATCTTCTATCATCTCATCGTTCTCTAAAATAAAAATTAAAAAAATATTTATAAAACGAAATGAATACCTACCACACCTGCATATAAAAAACAATAAATATTTACCTAATTCAATGTCATTAAGCTGATCAGATTGTAACAAAGTATCATAAATAGATGGTGGCACAGTGTTACCTTCATACCGGTTGTATATGTATTTATTATCATCTAAAATTCACTCTCGTCGAGCGCCCTGACTATTATATACTGGCCTGGAGAACCTTGCAACCATCAGAATAGTCTGGCAGTTTAAATATACTTTTCCAAACTGGCGGCTAGCGCCACGGATTCCACTTTGGCTTTCACATTGTGCGCATGGGCATAAAATCATATCAACTGCACCTAACCTAACATTTTTGTATTTTGTTAATTTGTATACTTCGTGTTTTTATTTAGTAAAAAATACGAGTATCAATACTATTTGTGTGATTTTATTATTATTTGGTATAAAAATGGACATAATTTGCCAAATTTGCAATAAAATTGTTCGTAATTTTTTAGAAAGTTGCTCCAACTCCGATTTTGACCAAATTTGGTATACGGGGTTTTTTGGGCGCGAATCAACGGCAAAATTTCGGCCTAGACAGTTTTTTTCCTACTTTTAGTGGTTTATCACGTCGTGGTTAGTTCTGGTTAGTTACTTTAACTAACCACGACCGATCAGAAAGGAGGGCTTTTGAATTTGTGTAAATTATTCCTACTTAGAAGTTATATTAACAAAATTTAAATAATTTTCAATGTAGTATTTATTACGTCTAAAAAATTATTAGGAAAAATATAAAGCCATGGGAGCAGGTCATGAATTGACATCCCAACTTTACTATCATCTGGCACATACTCGTACTTGTAACCACCAAAATAGGTTGTCAATTTTTTCGACACACATATGTAAATTACATCATAACAAAATTTTAGGTTTGTGGAAGTAGGTTATTTTATTTTTTCATTTTTAAAACTTTAAGGCATAATAAAGTAACCGGGGATGCTTGCCAGAATGGTACTTTCATAAATTTACCTAAAGTAAAATAATATTTAAAAAGTTTCTAGCTTTGTGGGAAATGGGTTAGTCGGATGGTTCACTAGCTCTCCTACTATTGGGCCTAATATTTTTACCATTGGCTTATAGTGTCTTCCTAAACATATAGACAAAGTATAAACAAAATTTAATAACATTTACTAGGCGTTTTAAATTTCTATACCGCGATTACAAATACCTAATAGTTCTAGTGACCGCAATCTGCGTTTCATTACTTATCAACAAACTGCTTTTCAATAGAGATCAACTCAAATCCAAATGGAAATGGACAGGAATCAGTAATTTCGCAAAATGCTTTTGATAATAATGAAGTATGGCTAAAGGGGTTAATTAAATATAATCGAGAGCTAATGGACATAATAAGCGGTTAGAGTTGTGGCTTGATCTGTGGCCCAATTAATATTGCCTAGTAGAATTTGCAAGGATAGTCCTAGTAGTTGATTTTATTATTGCGTAAACTGTGATTTATTATTTGTTTAAGTTAATTGGTAGCGGAGGATTTAAAAATATGAAGCTGAAAATATGATTTTAATTCCTATCTTAACAGATTAGTATGTTTTAAATTCTAATTATTAAATAACAACATTTAATTAAATTAAACTTAATTGTGGCTGTGTGCAGAATCTACGAAATGAAGAAACTTTTATATTTTGTGCAAAATTTTTATTAAAACCAAAATCCAAGAAGAGGGTTTTCAATAAAACCATCATCAGTGCTATTCGTCAAGCAGGAGTTGTAATAATTTGAGCATATATAATATGTAAATATGACATTGACAAACTATAACATTATTAAAAAAAAGTAAAACAACTGTGAATAATCTCACATTTTGATCTTCAAAAGGGTGAATTTTAAAATTAAACCCCACTAGAATACCATTTTGTGGAAAGACGAACATGTGATCATCACAAGAAAAGTTCTGACTTTTTATTTAGGTTTTTCAACTCCATGGTAATATTAACAAATGTCATATTTGGCTGCTGTTATTATTATGTCACATATTAGATTTCTGACGAGAGTTATACAGGGTCGCTTTTATGTATGGAAACTGTCGATTATTTGCTAAAGTAAGATAGCTAGCGAAGAATGTTAAATACAAAACTTTTAGAGTTTTTAGAAATCTATTACACTGCACATAAACTAAGTATACAGAATCAGTCAAAAAGCCATGAAAGAACAAAGTTACTTTATTTTAAATGGAACCACCTGTATATTATTCAACATTTCAATTACTTACAAGATTCTAAAAAAAAATGTTAAGCACACTACATACCCAATCTTAACCGTTTTCGAGATATCGAGTTTCGAATATCGTTTTCAAATAAATTATTATCTTCGTTAATTTTCTAGTCCATCAAGTTACCTTAGAAAATATTTATCTCCATAACAATGTTGTTTTGTCATCTTGACAACAGATATACCAAAAAAACTTACATTTACAATTTGTGAACAATTTTCGCCTAAAAATGGCACGTTTAAGTGATACCGAGCGCATTGAAATTTTAATGATGAAAGGGTACGGCCATAAAACACGGAGTTTTACCCAAGTGGTGAATATTTTTGAATGAATTGCATCTAGATCGGGAACCTATAACTAAATCAACTGTTTCCAAAACATTGCAGCGTTTTCATGAAACTGGACGTGTGAAAGATCGACCAAAAAGTGGAGGACCGGTAAGCGTTATTTATGAAGAAAATTCTCTAAATGTCATGTTAGATGTGGTAGATTATCCAATAAATTCGACACAACAGTGGGCTTTAAATCATAATATGAGTCGATATTCCATTCAAAAAATTACCAAAAAAGAAAAATGCAAACCATTTAAAATTCATTTGTTACAAGAATTGAGTGAAGACGATTTTGATCGCAGAATTCAGTTTTGCGAAAGCATTATGGATAAATTGAATCAAAATGTCAACTTTGACAACCACATTTTATTTTTTGATGAATCAACGTTTTGTTTAAACGGGCACGTAAATCGACACAACTGTAGATATTGGTCAGACCAAAACCCACATTGGATGGAACAAGTTCATACCCAACGACCACAAAAAACCAATGTTTGGTGTGGCATTACTATTTTATACATGGAAATTTGAACTCTAAACGATATTTATTACTTTTACAAGAGAATATTGTTCCACAGCTCAGATGATTATTCCCGAACCATAATAATCCCAATTTACCGGCTGAACAAATATGGGGCTCCACCATATTTTGGACGGATGGTGAGGGAATATTTAGAGGAAACTTTTTCTGGTAAATGGATTGGGCGCAGAGGTGCAATTAAATGGCCTGCTAGGTCTCCTGATATGACCCCTCTTGACTTTTTTCTCTGGGGCCATATCAAAAATTTAGTGTACAAAAATAGGCCACAAAATATCGAAGATTTGCAACACAGAATAATGCATGATATTTCCAGTATTGCTCCCAATATTCTTTTAGATTCGCTACAAAATTTTGTTCAACAAATTCATTACTGCCAGGAGGTAAACGGTGGACACTTTGAACACCTTAAAAAAATATGATTTCAAATTGTTTTTTACTAAAACTTAGTTTGTCTTTTTTATTATTGTTATTAGGTTTATTTGAAAACGATATTCGAAACTCGATATCTCGAAAACGGTTAAGATTGGGTATGTAGTGTGCTTAACATTTTTTTTAAATCATGTAAGTAATTGAAATATTGAATAATAGACAGGGGGTTCCATTTAAAATAAAATAACTTTATTCTTCCATGGCTTTTTGACTAATCCTGTATACTTAGCTAATGTGCAGTGTAATAGATTTCTAAAAACACTAAAAGTTTTGTATTAAACATTCTTCGCTAGCTATCTTACTTTAGCAAATAATCAACCGTTTCCATACATAAAAGCGACCCTGTATTTTTGACACATGCCATGTTTAAAAGGTATATTATTTTTGGTCAGTATCATTTATTTAACAGCAATTATCTTTTGGTCACAAATAAAAACTATTTTTTATTTTTTGTCGTAGTAATAATGACAGTAACACGTTGTGACAAATATCATTATTAAGGAGAAAAACCACGTTTGCAAAAATATTTATATTTATTAGAAAATATAATTATACATGTTTATGAAATAAAAAACAATATTTTCGCCTTTAATGATTTAGCATTTATCTGAAATTTTTAACAAGCTGAAGAAACAACATTTCAATTTTAGACTGTTTTTAAATCAACAAAAAAAAACCAATAAGTTTTTTATAAGTCGGAAATTATAAACCAATAAATAATGATCTTCAAAACCAATTTGTCTATAAAAAATTGGGGCATTTACCCTAAAATAATAAGCTTTGGTGACATTTGGTTAACCAAAAAGGTATTAAAACTTTTTAATATATTTAAAACCATCAAGATCTGATTACAGAAAATATTGCGACAAAGTAGCAGAAGTTTAATAACCTATTATTCCTAAACAAATATAGAAACCTAAAATAATTTCCATCAAAAAAGTTTTAATCTTTGACCCAAAATATTTCAGAGAACAAATTAAGAAATAAGTTTTCCGCGAAATTCAAACAATTAATAATTTAATACAATACAAACCGGCCGAGAAAAGATGACATTTGAATATTTGTTTTTAACTGGGCGAAGGGTGCGCAAGAATTTTCCTAAAATTCAATTAAACCAGCCAAGGCGAGACGACTTAATAAAACTCATGATTAAAACATCTTCTGAATCGAAGAAGGCGCTTGCCAGAATGCTTGTCGCTATTCTTAAAAGCTAACTTGCTAATTTTGCTTTGTTTATGTGCTTTGTTTTGTTGTGTACCAGACAAAGTTTGGCGAGAAGTGATTTAAAAGTACAGCTAGTTAGTTCATATAATGGAATTCTGCCATGACAATAAGATTACAAGGGAAATGTTTTTACAACATTTTGAAAGATGACGAGCGTTAAATTCTTATGGTTAATACTATTATATTTTGGTTTTGCCAATTCTGGTCAATAACAATAGGTCAAATATGAATTAAATAGAAATGAAGATATAAATCAGGGCCAACTTCCCTTATTATTAATTATATTTACGTGGCCTCTGATGCCTTTATTTTTAAATACAGAAAAAAATGTTTCATATAAAAATTGTAGGATTTTTTCCATGTTATCTTTTGAAATTATCAGTAAAAAAATATCGAAATAAAAAAGGGAAAAATATAGGCAACTTCAACTTTTTAAATACTTTTTTTTTCTGATTTCTAATATATATTATATTTTATTATATATATATATATATATATATATATATATATATATATATATATATATATATATATATATATATATATATATATATATATATATATATATATATAAAACCATAAGAGATACGAAGTCGGTTAAATTATGGCAAAGTTACGCATTTAGGTGCCAAATAACATGCCGAGTAGAAATTTGTAAAATTCCGAGCTACTTCCGGAGATATCCGGGAAAAACCGAAATATGCTGATTTCCTTTTAATTTTTTCTGACGGTATTTAAAGAATATGGAAAAACAAAAGACCTTTCTTATGGCCACTTTTAAAGGTCTACAAAAAGGGTTAAGAGATTTCCGTACGACGTTTCGTTTTCGTTAGACCATCAGCAACTTCATTTTTTTTAAATGCGACACTCAATTGTTTATTGCTTTTTTTTGAAGCAGTTAAAATCTCAATCACAATGATGTATAACACTTAATATTTTTCTGTTAAATAAACATATTTTCCATAAGAGACAATGAGTAAGACAAGGAACGCACATCATTTCTTATAGGGGCGTTTCATATTTGTTAATAAATATTAAGTGTTATACATTTTTGTAATTGGGATAATAAGAGGTTCAAAAAAATTAAATAAAAAACCCGTATTCCGTATTTAAAAAAATAAAGTTGATGATGGTCTAACGAAAACGAAACGTCGCGAAAATCTTTTAACCGTTTTGTAGAGGCTTAAAAAGTGGCCATAAAAAGTGTCTTTGTTTTTCCATATCTCTTTAAATAATACAAAAAATAAAAAAAAATCACAAATTTCGGTTTTTTCCGGGATATCTCCGGAAGTGCTCGGAAACAACTTCTAATCGGCATGTTGTTGGGCACCTAAATCAAATTGCCATAATTTAATATATATTAATATTAATAATTTTTAATATATTAATTTATATATATATATATATATATATATATATATATATATATATATATATATATATATATATATATATATATATATATATATATATATATATATATATATATATATATATATATATATATATATATATATATATATATATATATATATATATATATATATATATATATATATATATATATATATATATATATATATATATATATATATATATATATATATATATATATATATATATATATATATATATATATATATATATATTGATGATATTTGGATGAACCATTTTTAAGATATTTTAGGTTAAATTATTAATAAATTTAAAAAAAGTTTCATATTAGTATCAAGAAAGTCATGGAAACAATAAAATTGTTATGTTGCTGAATTTGGTTAGGGTTTTTTCTGGACCAATAATGTTTATTTTTGTGATTAAACATTTCTGCTAAAGTAAAGAAAGACTTGTCGGTGAATAGAATTTTATTTAAAAACTTTGGATCCTGCTGCATAAACCTAGCTATTTCCAATGCATACTTAGGTCGGGCCTTCATGTTTTGTTCAGGAAAATTCTAAATGGACATAAATTTATAAGAATAAAATTTGGAAAATTTTAAAGTTAAATATATTTTATAATCTGTTTTATTAAGTTCAAATGCCGCACCCGACATTGATATTTGAGGATTTTCTAAAATTATTAAAAGTAGTTAGTGCTAGTCCAATAGAAAAAGTATAATAATTATCCTGAAAAAACGAGGATATCCAAAACTTTGTTTTCAGTTCGTGCTGCAGTCCTTTTCTTTATTTTAAAGCTTTGTTGTTTAATAAACTTTCTTACTATCTATTTAATAGTATCTATAGATGGTACCCGTTGTTAAGGATATAATAAGTAATATTCCCTTTGCACTGTCGTCACATTGTTCGTTCCGAATAGCCCATCGACAAAAAAGCAATACAACCTACTTTTAATAGTTTAAATGATAAATATCAACTGTTTATAATATCAATACGTCAAATTTATTAAAACAATTTGATTGTTTTATAGCTTTCTTGATACTAATTTTTTTTTATTTATTTATATTTTAGCTTAAATATCTCAAAAATGGTTCATCCAAATATCATGAATGTATATATTTGAAATCAGAGAAAAAAGATTTTCTATTGTAGCGCATAATGTACAATAATGTTCGGGTGTTCAATTTAAAAAAGTTGAAGTTGCCTACTTTTTTCCATTTTTTTAATGCGATATTTTTTTACTGATAATTTCAAAAGATAGTATTAAAAAAAAACTACAATTTTTATATAAAACATTTTTTTCTGTCTTCAAAAATAAAGGCTCCAGAAGCCACGTAAATATAATCAAAGACCCTGTACATTTCTATTAGTAGTCTAACCATTAAAAGACAATAATATTTAAAATTTTTTGGCCCAAAAAGCTTTAAAAATTACACACACAAATTTATATATGCGAATTTTTTTCTTAATAACTTATTTAGCTTTTTTCACATTTCCTGTAGGTTCGATCACCAAATCTTTTAAAGTTAACTTATTGTAATGGTAATAGGAAAAAAAGCAGTAAAATGTTACATTAATTATTAGTCATTACCACTTTAAACTGCAATCGAAGACGCAGTTTTAAAAAAATAACTATTGTTGACAGTGTACACTGACAGCTTTATGTTACATACCTATAGCAACTGTTTACCGACACCGGTCTGAGCCGCCATGCGAACCCACTTATCTTTATTAATTATTACTAATAAAAAGAGATGTTTTTGCATTAATTGGTCGACGATTAAAGAAAAGATGCCTGTTAAACACGAGCCCGCCGGAAAAAGTATCACTTTTCCTCCAGATTAAATAATGTACCTTTAATTTTAAGATACTTTTATTTACCCTGTAAATACAAATCCATTTATAAATAACTACTTTACCGTTAAAAATAATTAAGGTAATGCATTTTTGGGTTAAACGAAATGGGAAAACAAAATCAGGGCACAGCAAGTCTCGCAGCGGTTAGTGGCGCTTTTTTTCTGCAGATCAGATTTCGTTTGGGAAATCCCCGGGGAGTCAGCCAAACAAGTTACCAACTCTTGATTATCCCTAAAAACCCTTGTCTAGGGAAATCATTTAGCGAAGATATTTAACTGGCGGATAAAGGAGTCTATTCGGGCATACTGCTTGTTTAATTTAAATGGAATGGAATATTTAGGCACGTATTTTGGCTCTGTCTTACTTTTAATAGTTCTAGATAAATTTTAAATTGAAAGCAGGTAAACTAAAAGAACAAAAAACATAATAAGTAGTAAATAGAAGATTTTCTAAAGTGGTTATTTTTATAAAAAGTACGCAAATAATAAATTTATTTTCAAAACTTTACAACAACAAATTTTATTTTTATTTTTAGATAAACACACAAGTATAGAATCATTTAACGAGGACTGAGAAGAAACATATTTGTGGCTTTCCTGATGTAAAATAAAAAACGTAAAATAGCCATATTGTGCATTTTTTATAGAAACTGATTTGAATTGAAATACCACACAAAAGTTACATTTTTTAATAGAACACCTTATTATTGGTTTTTTTAAAGTGCTTTATTTTTCTAGAGACATTTTAACAAAACATCATTTATTCATCTATGAAATCTGTATTAGTCTGTAAAAGTCTAACCACTTTTATTACATATTTGTAACAAACACATTTTATTTATTAATTTTGTTGCTACTATATTAAATAAAGATTTTTTCTTATTAGAACGTACTGAAGGAAAACCCAAACAATTTTTTTAAGTATTGTTTTAGATTTTACAGAAAAAACCACAGAAAACGGCCATTTACATTTTTTTGTTAGTAGGACGAAAGCCACATATAAATTGGCTAAGCTTGATCTTGGGATAAAATTTCTGTGTGAAAAAAAAAACAAGAATCAAAGCAAAACATATCGCCTTCTTGTCACATTTCTTTATTTCATAGGCATGTCATTGTTATTTCCCCTTCGTCAATTATATTGGTTTTGAGGGACAATTTTTAATAAATTGGTTTGGAGGGGTAAGGCATCACTGGTAGCTGCTTTATAGTCGTCTTTTCTCGCCTAGAATTTCTCCTACTTTGCGTGTGTACCCTGCTATTTTAAGTTAAATCTTTGGTGCGTTGGGTAAAACGTTTTATTGAAACAATGTTTTCTTGCGAGCAACAGGTTCACATTATTAAATGGTACTGTATAGCTCAAAGTGCTAATGAAATCATTGGGGTTTATGCTTTTGCCTATCCTAATTTACCAGTTACACATTAAACAATTTTATATATTTTTAAAAGGTTTAAAAAGTCGGGTTGCATTAATAATTTTAAAACATGTTACTGCAAGGAAGAGCCAAACCCGGATATTTATCTATTAATCAAGCTCAACTCGAGAGAGATGTAAATATTTGTGCCTTTGTCGAAGTAAACAAACCTTGCTCTAGTACCAAGGTGGCTGGAGAAGATGGTATACCAAAAAGTATCTTAAGGCGTGCTTAAAAAAAACATGGCTATAAATATTTTAGAATACAAAAAACTCAAAAAATATTTTCCGACAAATGGAGGTCGGTTAAGCTATCAGAGAAAAAAAATTGATTCAATCAATTTTTACAAAATGCTCTTTTTGGGATGAAATATCTTTCCCTTTTCGTAGGATGCACCTGTATGTCTTTAAAACCTATAAAAATTGCTTCGTTATTATTATTTTAGTTATAATTGTTTAAATATAATATATAATATATCATTGACATTATGTGAAAATAAAGAAATATCTAATTACGAATGGGAAAAACTGTAACCGTTTTTAATTTTTATATGGTCTTATGATTTCTAAGGCAAAAAAGTCATTAACTAAACCAAACACAAATTTTATATTAAAAATTTGCGTATTTGGCAACAAACCTAAGTTAAACCCTTGGACGTTTAATAAAAGCTGTTTAAATTTATGCTTTAATAGGTATCGCTTCTGTGCAACATTACTGAATGCCCCAAAAAACCTTTTCTGTGAAATTTGTAAGAATTCTCTTTCCTGGCGCTTCTCGCTGTTCTGTGCCGTGCTAAAAGATATTCAAATGATGAACTTTTTTCATATGCTGCAGTGGAACAACTCTGTTTAGCCGTCTAGATGGTTTAATTAAAATTTTAGAGCTAATTTTCTTAAAATATTGATGGTGTGTTCAATATGGGTGTATCACATATATACAAACATACTAGTCAAAAAAAATATTGGAAATCCTACTTTTATTTTAGCCCCATTTATTACCCTAAGATTTTTAAAATTAATAAAAATTCTTTATGACGGAATAGAAAATGTAAGAGGAGTCATACTTTCTAAAATTATGAACAACAAATGTATATAACCTGTTTCATGGTTAAATTATTTGGTTTTATTGGGTTTCCAAACAAAATTCGTAGACCTAACTAAATGGGGATTAGAATAAGTGTGGAAATATATTGATACTTGGTTATTTTAGGAATTTCTACCTGCACAAAATGGTCAGTAGATCTGTGGCGGGTACATGGAAAATAACAGAGAAACAGAGTGCGTAATTTGTAAAAAAAATAATGCATGCTGAAAATTGCATTTATTTATTAACATCCAAAAATGACTAAAGACTTTCTCTTTTTTCCAGGTAAGTTTTTCATCGCTGCAAAGTACTTCCACAACAACAGCATTTTATAAATCAGGTTTTAAGTATTTATGAGATGGTATTGGTAAGAGTCCTTTTTTAATTGTTTATTACTACTTTTGCTATTACAGATTTTACCATTGATCAAATTATCTGACAATTAAGTTGCCCTATTTAATAAAGTAACTTGGGTAAATAAGCATACATGATGAATATAAGTTCTATCCTTTGTTAAATTTGTGAATAATTTCTTAGTAAATGTTGATTACTAATTTGACGCCAATTCCTTACAATGAAATATTATCCAGTTTTTGCAGTAAAAAATATTTTATAATAAAAATAATTTATATCCATATATATTTATTAGTGATATGCCAAAATTAAGGGATCTGGTTTTGCATAAAAAATTAAATTATTTTATTTATAAACCATACAGGGTGTAAAATTAAAGGAAAAACATATTTCAGAAACAGCTTTAGGTGCATATTTTTTAGAATAAATATAAGCTTTATCTTAAACAGTGGCGTGCGTCCAAGCAGTGAAATTGGAATTTTTAAAGACAAAAATGTTACGCCAATTTTTTTTTTTAAAACTAAAACTTGATTTTGAATTTTTCGTTTCTTTTGAAAAATAAGTGTTTAACATTAATATAATATTACACCTAGCACCATATTCTTATTACAAAAATTGTTGCAAATGCCTCCCTTCACTTATACTTTTGCCCCTTTTCTATGAAATTTTTATTCCTTGGCAAATATTTACTTTAGCTTTTTTAAGACAATGTAATGCTTTTTATTGAATGTGATTTAGAAAATATTTTTTTTTTAGTAGCAAATTGCACAAAAAATATCTAGTCCGCCATCTTGCGCGGTCCTCCATATTGGATGTAGAATGACGTTACCTAGCCATGCGTTACCATCCAAACCAATAATGTATGTAACATTTTAGCTAAATCGGTTGAGGATAAGGGCAAAAAAACATAGTTCACTATCTCTAAGAGTCCACTATATTAGATTTAGAGTGTCGTCATTTTTTAATTTTCATATTCTTCTCTGTCACTTTCGGTTGATACCCATATCATGGAAGTGCATAAAAATAACCATTCCGCCATCTTGGATGTTAAATCACCTCACTTACCATGCATAATTATCCAAACTAAACGTGTATGCAAAATTTCAGCTCAATCGGTTGTGGGCAACTGCTTTAAATTTCAGTTGCAAGATTTGGCCGATCAAACGTACATATAACATTACACATACAACAAACATTGCAAGTTAAGGGGTTATACGCAGTTGCAAGGCCGAAAAAAAACTATTTTAAAATATTTTTTTATAGAAAAGGTTTTTTAACATAAACGAGTAATAATTATTCAGATAGTGGCTACTTTGTAGTTACTAATGACACTTAGATCATGTAAAAATATTGATATACAGGGTGATTCATGAAGAAATGTCAATACTTTAGGTACGTACTAAGGGTCCAAAAATAAGCAGAAAAGTCTATACAAATATGGGCCGCAAGGCCTTTGTTTCCGATATACAGGGTGTTAAAATTTTTATTTATATTTTTTTTTATGTTTTACTGAACATAATTTAAGAACAATAATTTTATTGACAATTAAAATACATATCGTATAATTATACATTTTGTTTCTTTTTTTTTTTTTTAATTTTGCTGTAATAAAATCAGATGCGTGTCATGCGTGGTATTTTTTTTAATAAAAATATCTCGAAAACGGTTGCTTCTATCGACTTTTAACAAGTATACCTTTTTAACGTAAAAATGAAAAAACAGTTATTTAATTTACTAAAAAATGTAATACAGTGCCTTACCAAAAAGTTGTGATTGTTCAAAACAGTAAAAAAACGTGTAGGTGGCACCCCCTACAAGTAAGAGCCGTAATAAGATTAGATTCGAATCCGTCATACCAAAAACCCCCGGATACCAAATTTTACTCCAATATTTACATTATTGATTTTATTTAAAAAATAGAAAAATTAAATAAAAACTTTAACACTCTGTATTTCGGAAACGAAGGCCTTGCGGACCAATATTTGTATAGGCATTTAGGTTTAATTTAGGACCCTGACTACGTACCCAAAGTATTGACATTTCCTCATGAATCACTCTGTATACTGCTCGTGTAGACGATCTACTGAAGGTCCTCCAAAAACAAACGTTTGGCGGTGATAATCATCTGGATTATCTAAAGTCAAAAAATAGGTCAGATTCCTTTAGTGCAGAGGTTTCCAAACTTATTTCGTCCAACGCCCACTTTAAAAATCAGTTATTTTGTCTCGCCTGGAGTTTAATTAAACCTATATTCTAAACGAGACTGTTCTTACCAGAGAGAGCAATAATAATGCAACTTTACAATATTAACATTATCTTTTATTCAAAATTAACAATAATCAACATTGAGCAATAATAATTCAACTTTACAGTATTAAATGTATAGGGGTAGCGGGCGGAGTGGCGGGAGGGCGAGCGAGTGCGATGCGTGCGTGCGACGAACGTTACAGTCGTCGATCGGTCGCGAGCCGCGGTTGTTTATTTGGGATTTGTCCCTCCCCGCACCTGCACTTCGCAAAAACGGATCGCACGAACGTTGACGGACCATAATACAGGATTGCACAAATAAATCGTACAATATTTGTTCAAGTCAAACGTGGATTACAATTGAGCCTTCTAATTTCAATTTTATTTTTCCTTTATTTTCACCAGATTAGGTACAAAAAAATCCCGCATTCGGCAAGTGCTTAGCTTGACTGCAACAATAGATACCTATTTTAGTTTGTTTTATTTGGGTTACTCGCCTTTTTACTTTTTGGAAAATGGGACCCTCTTGGTCCGGTCCCGGGGTATGCGGGCTGAACCTGTCCAGCCCTATGGACCCCTATGAACTTGCAGATCGCCTGCAACAATAAAGAAGAAAACTCCCCCAAAAACCCAAAAATTCACAAATATTAATCACGTAAAAAGGCGAGTAACCCAAATAAAACAAACTAAAACATGGATCCGCCACAAAACTATAGAACATATTTACAATAGATACCTATTTTTAATATGTGCCTTCTGAGGTGGGGACCTCACCTGCGACACTTGAAGACACAAATATTTTTCAGTGTTTGATACTTATTACTAAATAACTTAAGATATGAATAAGCGTTGAAAGCATTAAAAATAATAAATATTAAATATATTTTAAAGTTTTATATTTATACAATAAAATAGGATATAAATAGAACTAATAAAAAATTTTTAGTAGGAGTATTTTAATTTTAGTTAATTTTTAAAATATGAAAAGTTGAAATACAAATCACCATCGCCCCTTAAATCACATCGCACCCCCATTTTTTTTTTACCCCCCTAGGCCTCCAGCTCCCAAAGGGCGTTATACAGCAATTTTAAAGGACAGTCAAAAATTTTAATTTTTTTATAAAATGGCGGCTTTAAAAAAATAATTGATTTTCGACCAAAATTTTTAAAAATTAATTTAAAAAAATTTGGAAAACCCAATTTTGATCAATTCCTAGATTATATTTTTGGGAAAGGTTTGTTAAAACTTCAGATAATTCGGTTAACCATTTAAATTTTTGATCACTGACTTTAAAAAAAAGGTTTTAGATAAACCTTTAAAATTTTAAAAATTTAAATAGAAAAAAATTGTTTTTCATTTTTGGGGTATTTGATCATTTTTGGGCCTAAAACCCTTTCTATTCGGTTTTACCAAGTTTTTTCTAACCCCTGGTACCCTTAAATACGATATCTCCAAAAATATTAACCAGATCAATTTAAAATTTTCAAAAAATATATTAAATAATGATTTAAAAATGCAAAACGAAAAAAATTTTCTAAAAATCAACTTTATAACCCCTTAAAAAAATGTAAAAATAAAAAATTATTTTTTTAATTTAAAAAATCAAACTATCAAGCTAACATTTATATAAAAAATAATTAATTAACCCGAATCTCCAAACGCATAATTGCATTTATTTGACTGAGCGCGGCAGTTAAAACCCTGATTTTTAATAAACCCATCACAGAATAATAACTTATTTAAAACCCCAGGGACGGCTTTTTTATTTCGTTAATTAACTATATTGTAACGCAGTAGTCCATGCATAAATAATTTTAAATTTGGGTAAACCGCAAAATGTCAAATTCTGGTTACTTAATTTACAGGTGGCCAGTTTTTTTTAAATAATAGTTTTTGATTTATTTATGAGAAAAAGTGATTGCGTGGCAATTTGCCTTTACCACAGCTTTAGTCTATATTTTGTAACGGTTCAATAAATAGTCCGTGTACGAGAATTTCCATGATTGTAACGAAGTTATTAGCCGGAGGGTTTTAGGTTTAAAAGCCAAAAGAACTGGTTTATTTGTTTTTTAAGTTCATGTCTGGACTTCTCTGAGGACACATCTAAATTCTATTTGACAAAGAAATTTATCTAATGTTGACTACTTGGGATTAAGCAATTGTGCTTAAAATTTAAAATTAAAAAATAGACGAAGAGCTAACTTTTTATTATCGAGATACAAGTTAGGTTTAAATTGAAAGTGGTAAAATTTTTTTAGAGATTACAATAACGATAATAAAAAAACAAATGAACATCAGATGTAAGAAGTTGTTCAAAAAATATACTTTTTTAATGCAACCCCGTATTTGTTACGTTAATTCGAAAGAAAATGTAATTTTCTATTTAATTAGTTATTTACATTTTTTTCCTTAAATGAAAAATAGGGCAGTTATTTCAAGTTAAATGTATTTTTCCATAACTGGAAGCAGGCAGCCATGGAATTCTTAAAATCGCATTTTTTGTACAAATTATCGTAGTATGCTATGACAAAAATAAAAAAAAACAAAAGATAACATGTGTATCCGCCATGAGGTTTTAGTGACAACTAGTAAATCATAAGGCAACAGTTCATTTATGCTACTGTTGTTTAAAATGCTGTCATTTGGAGAAGTTTGATAGGATAGAATGGTACATAATTTGCCAAAAAAATGGCATCAGGCTTTAGAGTGAAACTATTTTCAGAAAGAAATATTCCAAACAGGAGATATTTTTTACTCCTTTATCGAAAGTTTCAATTAAACAAAAGTGTTTCTTAAGAGTAGAAATTAAAAAACCTTTATAATTAATCACCAAACAGAAATTAATGTTTTGGCATATTTAAAAGTTTATCGTGAAAACTCCACAAGAGACTGTAGTTCAGATCTTGATCTATGCTAAGGAACCACTATTAAAATAATAAAAAAAAACATAATTATGTACCCCACAAATACAGACCCACGCAAACTTTGTTGCCAGGTGATTACAAAAGGCGTATAAACTTTTGCCATTGGTTTGCAAATGCTGCTATAGAAAAAAGGCAACTTTTAAGACAATTACCGTCTTTTCTAACACGTCTCTTCAATTGTACGTCTAAAATATAATTGGAGAAAATAAAAAGCCGCTTTGCTAACAGAAACTAACCATGACCGACCTTCTGGACAAATTCAAAGGTTCTGGCCGGTCATGGTTATATTTCAGACATGAAAACTTGCTGACCCAAATTTATTAAATCCGGCAACACTGTTGATACTTATTTTAAATTTAAAAGTGACAAACGTCAATGTCAATATACAAAGAATATATTTGTATGCATTTAAATACGCAAAATAAAAATTTTTAATATTAGTTTTTTACTAGGAAAATATTAACCATTCAAATTTTTTTTTGTAACTTGTATTTTAAAAAGGTAAGCTTCCATTTAAAACCAAATTTAGGTATGAATTCGTTGGTACCTAAAAGGCACCAAACCCAAGTTCCCAATAAAGCTACTTTTAAATTATTACCCAGTAAGTCAAAGCAACAATACGAATTTACATACGATCGGATTATTTTAATCTCAGTATTATGATTCGACAAATATGATATATTATATTAAAGTTTAAAAATTATCTAAAATTTGATTTCAACGGTGACTAGATTCAAAGTTATTTAGAAATAATTATTAGACCAAACACTTTTTTTATAACTTTTGTTACATACGTTAACCATCAGGTCGAAGCTCGACGTAGTTTAACTTTGCTCATCTGACGGAAAAAGAGGTTTAAGCGCAGTAAAGGCCATAGATACAGGTCATTCCATGTATAAATTACCCAAATAAAACTATTTATCTAAAAAAAGTAAACATAAAAACCAAAAACTTACCCCCAATATAAATTAAAAGCTTTATTGCAAATAAAAACTAATTTATTTTTTAGAGTTTTATTGGTTTATTTGTATATTTTTTACACTGAATATTTCACTAACGTAACACCCGTGCAATTATTTGCAATATATTTTTTTACTGCCCATAAATATTAAAATATTTTTGACGGTAGGATTTTTCAATTTTCATTTTGTCACATACACGAACCGTTGTTTATTTGAAAAATTTGTTGAAAAAATAAATAAAAACGCGTCCCACTAATGCTTATAAAACGGATTGTTATAAAATGACCATTTAATTTTACGTCGATGTGCCGCAATATAAATGGATATTCGAACTTTTAAATGTACAATAAAATAAAAATATAACGGTCTTCGTCATTACCGAGCAATAAAAGTCATTGTATATTATACAGCAACTGGTATTTGGAAAAAATTATGTCAGTTTTTCATTTTTATTTTAACGATAAGTCGTTTTTGGGAAACTTAAGTTAAAAACGTTTCAATCAAAATAAAATATGTATTTAACAGAGCTGGGTAGGAATCGAATAATTTTGGAATCAAATCTAGGAATCGATTTCGTTTTAGGGATTCCAAAGCTGAAATCCGTTACTTTTTATAAATAGGACTCGTGATCCGGATTTGTTATATAATTTTAAAATGATACGAAATCGATTTCCTTTTGGAAGGATTCGTTTTTAAAAGAAATCGATTCCTTATATTTCCTATTTAAGACAAATTGGTTTATAAATGTCAAAATTCACCATTTTGAATACGCCATTTCAAATTTCCAAATTTTGACCTGAGATTATAAGTTTCCAAATTTAAATTAGCACCCTTAAAAACCCTAAATCTAAGACAAATAGGTTTTTACCTTAAATTCTTAATCAGCATTACACTGAATTTCAGAATATAAGATCAAGGATTTTAAAACAACTACCTATTAACATCTTTAAATAAGGAAGCACACCTAACATGTGATTTTTAACCAAACTATGTTGTTTTTTTTAGGTCTAGAAAAGCGATATTTAAATAAATATTTTTTTTTGTAACCACAAAGTATCCAAAAACGGGGATAAATTTTACTTGCATTTATCCTTAAAGTTTTTTTTTTATTAGGAAGTGCTTCAACCGCAAGGGGTTATTTGCACGTAGACAGTACATTAGTTTATTTACATTTTAGTAAACTGTATTATAACATGTTTTTAAATTGACTTATATAAATCACAATCTTTTATGAAGTTTATAGTGTTTGTTAAATTGTTATTAAGAATATCCTGAAGGGAGTCTTTAAGCTCATATTTCAGTCTAGCTGCTGTAAATTCTGGGCACTCCACTAAAATATGTTTAACAGTTAAGGGTATTGCACACCGAACACATACCGGCTGGTTCTCTTTCGATATGAGGTGACTGTGTGTTAGATTTGTGTGTCCTATACGGAGGCGGTTTATAGTTATTTGGTCCTTTCGGTTGGATAGGTTACACTGCCGCGGTTTTACACTGGTCTACATTCCCGTAGCAACGACGTCGTGGAATTCCACTCCTCTTGCCACAGGCGATATATTTCATGTTTGATAAAGCTTTTGAAGTCCTCCCTTACAGTATTGGGTACGATTATGGAGTCAGTGTTTTCTTTGGCATGCCGAGCTGCTTTATCCGCCTGTTCGTTGCCGTCTATTCCTATATGTGATGGAACCCATATAAAAGCCACTTCTTTATTTACCGTTTGTATCTTTGAGAGAACTCTATATATTCTTTGTATCAGAGAGTGTTTTGAGAATGCATTTTGGATTGCGGTTATAGAGCTAAGAGAGTCCGAGATTATTGCAGTAAACTGTTTGTCGCTTTGCTCGGCAAACATTAGGGCTTGGAGAATGGCATACATTTCTGCTGTATAAATGCTTGTATACTTGCTCATAATAAAAGTAAGTGTGCTGTTTGGGGTAACTACGGCAGCGCTGGTACCTTGTGACGACTTAGATGCATCTGTATATATAGTATCTCCCTCGGGCAGATTATTTAATAGGGATAGAAATTCGGCCTTAATCAAGATTGGAGGTGTGTCGTGTTTATTGTATTGCTCTAATCTGGTAATAAAACGTGGTTTTTTAATAGTCCACGGAGGGGGCATAAAAGGATCTTCTTGAAAAAATTTGGGAAATTGTATGTGGAATTTTAATTGGTATCGGTTTATGCGCTCATAAAACGCTGGACGAGAACGGGGTTTACTGTTGTAGATGTTTTTATAACGTGATGCAAAAGTGTTGCGTAGGGTTGGGTTTTTGGGGTTAGCGCTTATGGATGTAGCGTATGATAGGGACAAGAATGCTCTCCGGTGTCTTAGCGGAGGTTCTGCAGCTTCGCAGAGCATGCTATTTATAGGACTAGTGCAGAAAGCACCGAGTGCTAGACGGATGGCTGAATTATGGATAGGATCGAGGAGTTTTAGGACAGAGTTTGTGGCTGAGTCGTAAGCGGCCGCGCCGTAATCGATGCGGGATCTAATAAGGGCTCTGTATACTTTTAGGAGTGTGTTTGTGTCCGCTCCCCATGATCTGGTGGTTAAAACCTTTAAAATATTTAAACCCACTCTACATGTCGATACAAGGTTTTGAATATGAGGTTTCCATGTGAGTTTATCGTCGAATAATCATTCCGAGAAATTTTACTTTATCGTAAAATTTTAGCGTCTGACCATAAATCCTTAATAACGGTGTACTGTTTTCATAAGATTTTGAGAAAAGTACGCATTTTGTTTTTGTCGTGGAAAAAATTGGGAACCCGTCTTTAGAGACCAGTCTTCTGGTTTCTAAGGTTTTGCTGTAGAATTTTTGTGCATGGATTCCAAACTCTTTCCCCTTTTAATACTCAAGACTAAATCGTCACGTAAAGTCTGCATTTGACGGGGGTTTTAATATACTTAGTGACGTTGTTAATCGCAGCTAAAAAAAGTGTTGTGCTGAGGACTGAGCCTTGTGGGATCCGTTTTTAAGGTCGTCTGTTCGAAATGGAGTCATTAATTCTAACTTGGAAGTTTTTTCTTGGAGAAGATTCTGAATAAATTTTAACATGTTGCCATTGATTTTCCCAAATAAACTGTTCTAATATTTGGTATCGCCACGCTGTATCGTAGGTTTTTTAATATCGAAAAAAATAGCAAAATTTTTGATTGTTGATAAAGGCCTCGTGTACTTCTGATTCTAAATTATAACGTTATCTTGGCCGATCTTAGTTTTCTAAAGGCACTTTGTTCTGCTGCTAAAAGGTTTTTTCTTTCTAGGTACCAATTAGTCTGTTATTTACGTTTTTTTCCAGGCCTTTGCACATTCCCACGTTATATATTGGTCTAGATCCGTGATGTTATTTAGAACCCCTGTTTCCTTGGGTAAGGTTAACTTTTGTTTCGTCCAACAAATAGGAAATTGATGTTGGGTCCAAATTTGGTTGTAAAGATTTAGTAGAAATTTTTCCGTTTTCTGGAAGTTCAGTCGGAATATAACGGGGGTGTTTGGATGTTGGATTGTTCGGATGTTTGGGTAAAGTTTTGATTGCTCGATCTTCATAATTTTTTAATATGTTATCCCTGTCCGGGGTTTTGAAAGGGGATTTTTTTCTTAAAAAAAATTTTTTTTTTTTACCCCAAGGAAAAAAAATTTTAAAATTTTAAAATTTTGTTAAAATTTTGGGATTTTTTGGTTTTTCCCGAAAGGGAAATTGTTTAAAAGGGTTTTTATTTGTTAAAAATTTTTTAAAAATTTTCCCAAAATTTTAAAAGGGTGGGGTTCCCCCCCCTTTTTTTTTTTTTTTTAAAAAAAAAAATTTTAAATTTTTTTAAAGGTTAAAAATTTTAAAAATTTTTAAAATTTTTAAAAAACCAATGGGTAAAAGAAAAATTTTTTTTTTTTGGAAAATTTTAAAAAAAAAAAGTTTTTTTTTTTTTTTTATTCATCCTGTTACGATTTAGGCACTGCAGTCGTCCTTTTAAGTTTTTTTTTTTCGAAAACAGTAGACTTTAATTTATCCAAGGGAACCCCTTTTTTCGAAAAAAATTTAAAGAAACATTTTTAAAAAGGTAGCGAAAATACACTGGGAAAAAAAAATTACCTTAAATAACTAACCCTTGTTTCCCCCCCACTGGTTGCAATTTTTGGGCACCTGATATTTTCAAAAAAGGGGCCTTTTTAAATTTTTCAATTAATACGTAAAAGTTAACCCCATTGTAAGTAGATCCTAATAAATTAAATAAAAAACCCCTTTTATGAAAACCCCCTTTTTTTTAAATTTATATTTAAATTTATTATTAATATAATTTTTTTATATTTTATTAAATTATTTAAAATTTTTTATAATTTATTTATATTAAAATTTTAATTATTTATATTATTATTTATATTTATTTAAATTTTAATAAAAATAAATTATTTTTTTTTATAAAGGGGGTTCCTTGATTCTATTATTGGGGCCTTTTGAAATTTGGAACGTAAAAATTGGTTTTTTTAAAAAAAATTTTCTAAATTGGATTTTAAGGGGGGAAAAAGGGGGAAAATTTTTTTTTTTTTAAAAATTTTTCACAAAAAAAGAAGTTTTTTTTTTTATACCCTTAAAAAAAAAAATAAAAATTTTTAATTTAATTTTCTTTTAACCGGTTGTTAAAATTTTTTTGGGGGTTTAAAAATTTTAAACCTTTTAAAATAAATTTAATTAAAAAACCATTAATAAGTTAAAACCATTTTTTTTTTTTTGTTTTCCCTTTTTAAAACCAATTTTTCTTATTATTTTATTTTTTGGTTTTTTAAATATAAGAAATTTAATTTTTAAAATTTTTCCTTTTTCAAAAAAAAAATTTTTATTATTTTCAAAATTTAAATTTAAAACCTTCCTTAAGGTTTTAAATTAAGGGTTTTTATTATAGAAAAAACAAAAAAAATTTTTTTTAAAAAAGGGATAAATTTTAAAAAGAGGACTTTTTAAAAAATTTGGCTAAAATAAAAAAAATTTTGTATTTAAAAAAATTTTTAAAAAATAGGTAAAAATGTTTTTTTAACCAAAAATTCCATAAAATGAAAAAAATGTTTTCCCCCAAAAAAATTTTACCGTTGGGGGTAAATTTTTTTTAAAGGTTTTTTTTTTAAAAAAAAATGAAATTATTTTTTAAAAACAAGATTTTGGGTTTAAAATTTTGAATTTTTTTCCCAAAAAAACAGGGTGTTCCTTTAAAATTAAATGTTTTTTTGGTTAATTAAAGTATTGAAAAAAAATTATTATTACCTCTTATGCCTTAAAATTTTAAAAAAAATTTTTTTTTGGCCCCAAATTTTAAAAATAATAATATTATATATATATATATATATATATATATATATATATATATATATATATATATATATATATATATATATATATATATATATATATATATATAAATTTAATTTAATTAAAATTTAGATCAACATATTTTTAATAGATAATCCGCGTATGCTGTTAACAAGAGGACAAAGGGACTGAAAATTAAAAAAAGTCATTCCTGATAAAAAAGTTTGCTTGTCAAAAAAATATTAACTACGATGAGAAAATAGATTCTTATCATACAGGGCGTTTCAAAAATGCAAAAACATTAAAGTAAATAAAAGTAAACAGTAATTTTTTGGCCTTTCAACGTAAAATGATAAATAAAAAGCTTGCTCCAAATTTTCTTTAAATGATTCCAAAGTTACTGAAGAAAATTTATATTTACGAAAAGTTAAAAAAAATTAACATTTTATTAAGTACGCATTTACATTTTTTTTTAAATTCTTACCTTTTTTTTTCATTGTAAATTTATTTTTAATAAGGATTAGTAATGTAAAGGTAATAATTAAGTGAAAGTAGTAAAACGCGTACTTGCAAAAATGTTGTTTTTTTTTATTTTTCATAAATTTAAATTTTCTTTACTAAGTTTGAAATCAGGATAAGAAGTAAATTTAAAGCAAGTTTTTTATTTATCCTTTTACGTTAAAAGGCTAAAAAATAAATGTTGGCTCTGGTTTTATTTTATGTTTTTGCATTTTTGAGACGCCCTGTATGATAAGAATCTATTTTCTTATTGTAGTTAACATTTTTTCGACAAGCAAAACTTTTTATCAAGAATGACTTTTTTTAGTATCTTTCAATTTTTGGTTCCTTTGTCCTCTTGTTAACCGCATTCGCGGACATACTGTATATATGATTTGCTAAAACCTCCAGTGCTCCATAATTTTGATAAGTCAATGAATAAAAAAGTGGGTGAATAAGTCAGCGACTTTTCAAATCGAATATTTTAGGAACCACATGACATAACTTTCTCATTTTTTTCGTAAGTAATTTAAATAGATATTTTAATTTATATACCGAATTTCGTACCTTTTTGTGAAACCATAACGAAGTTATGATGGGAGGACAATACGCTAAAACATTTCAAACACCACTCTATGAATATTGGTAGAAATTTAAAACAAAAATGTATATTTAAACTGTTAAATACACACCAATAAAATAAAAATATAACGATTACCGTCATCCCTAAGTAATAAACGTCGTTGTATATTATACACAAATTGGCATTTGGTAAAAATTTATATCAGTTTTTATCCTTATTCAATTGGCCGAAAGAACAAATTATAGTATGCAAAATTGGTCGTTTAGCAAAGTATAAAAGTTCACTTCTAGCCAAACGACCACACGAAATGGACTATTACCGGATTATTTTATTAGGCTATTTCGTAAATCATTACCGGGTTCTTGCTTTATTGTTTCACACATCGTCTATTTTATTTAATGGCGGAAAATATCGTGGCCTTTTGAATACAAAATTACAATGTTCGTATGTAATGTATTGTGATGGACTTCTACATCTTTAAAATTTAAATAGAATAGGAATATACTAATGTACATATTTTGTGTTAAAGTAAAATATTATAGAAAAATTTAAATTTGGTATTTTTTACATATTTTTCTTAAAGCTACTTTTATTATGTCATGTCAATGCATAGGTTTAACGAAGGTTTAACCACCGCGTCATAAAATAGGACTAATATACAGAATGATTCAAAAATCGATCACGAAACTAAAGCGGGTGATTCTACATAACAGAATAATGGTGGAGGTTTATATATATATATTTTTTAAATGTCATTCGTTTTCGAGTTACAATTACCTTATATCTGGTGGTAATGAAATGAGAAAATAGTATATTTTTCAATGAGCATGTAATTATTACGCCACGAGCCGAAGGCAGGTGACGAAAACTACATCATCGTGAATAATAGCTAATACATGCGAGTAGAATAATATACTTTTTCTACGACTTATCTTTTGTACAGTGAGTTACATAGCTGTTTAAATTACCTTTTCAATGATTTATCATAGCTGCATTTTAATTTAATTTTTCGGAACTTCCTATTAAAAGTACATGAAAAAAAGAAAGAAATCTGCCTGCCCAAGTACTTTTTTATTTGTTTTACAATTTTACCTTAATTACCAACCTCGTGATAGAGATACTAAGATATGAATATTTTTAAAATTTTCTTAGTCGGTGAGTTTTCATTTACCCGCCAGTAATGCATAATAAAATTCTATTTTATTTAAACTTATTTATTAGAACACAGTATGGTAAATTACACAAAATTATTAATTACTAACGTTTCATTTAAAAATATTTATGGTGATATTGGAACAATTTGTAAAATTTAAAGTTGGAGTGGTATTAATGTCTAAATTAACGTTTTCATTATTTGTATTTTTATGCATATTTACAGTTAATGATGTACTCGCATTTACGTTAACTGTTTTAAAAAAATATTTGCATTGTCTATTTCATTGGTGTCTAGTCGATTGATCTATGTAGCCCTCTGCTACTGAGGTGGATTTCCACCCACCATGTCTTTTTAAAGCTGTGATATCGTCACCACCGTCTACCAAAACGTATTGCCGGTATATAGTTTTGGATTTGGTAGATTTAAAAAAATAGCAACTTTTTTTCCCATCGATCCAAATTTGTTAATTCCAATAGATTGGATCGTACATTTACCTTGTTTATAATTTAGAAAAAATGAAGTTGTACGGGAAAGATTTTTTGATCGAACATTAATATATTTTTTGCATATCTCGTAGTATTTATCAGTGACAGTAAATTTTCTGGATATTTAAGTTTTTGTGTTTGGTATGTTCACTAAAAACGCTGATCCTAGATCCTTTATGTCGGTGATGTTTATTTGATGCAACTCAGTACTGCGGCAAGCGCCGGTAATCCCCATAGTCAATGCAACCTTAAATTTAAGAAAAACATAATTAAAGAAGGGTAGATGCTTGTATTTTTAAATTGTTAACTTAGTTAATTTTTTTATCTGTTGCCTTTCGATGAATTTATGGATTTCTCAGAGGAAAGTTTTCTTTTACATGGCCCCGACTTGAAATGAATTGGCGTTTTGGTTTTATTCCCCTCCATAAACAAATTATAAACGGCTTCATACTTGCTTCTCGATTTTTCTGGTAATAAATTGTAGCACGCTGCTTCTGTAATTTCGGGTGGAGTGCCAGTTTCCGTTTCATCGTCACTGGAATTTGTAAGAAAAAGGGCTAAACCATTATTCTTACAGGAAATTTCCAAAAAAAAATTAAACTTTGTCGACTTGTAACTCGAAAACGAATGACATTTTAAAAACAATTTATATGAGGCTCCACCATTATCTTGTCAAGTACAATCACCCTCTAAAGTTTCATGATCGATTTTTGAAACACCATGTATTATTTATGCAATATTATTGAAGATATATTTGTCATGACCAAGGTTTTCCTTAAATGTTAGATGTGATTATCTGTGCTCAGCTTTATCACTATTTTAAGTAAGATTTTAAAAAGGAAAATACAAAAAAAAAGTGAAAAAATGTGTTTTTTGTGGGGTTTGATCTCGGGAGTTTTAGGATAAAAAATTAAGGCGTTAACCCACGCACAGTGGGACGAAGCGATACTTTGCTACCTAAATTACTCTACAGCTTCTATATTTCAACCATTTGGGCACATTTTTTTTTAGATTCCCGTCTCGAATTTGCCTTTCGGTCCCTCTTTTCAGATTTTTGATTTAGATTTTAATTTTCCGGAATTTTTCCCAATCTTTGATTTTAATTAAAAAAAAAAATTCGGCGCAAAAAATATCATAGAAGGCGCAAGATTGGGTTTTGGCCTATATTCTTTTTGCTTAAAATTATCCTCTTGATAAGTCCCACCGACTATCTAAATGGTCGGCAACAACTTTTTATTATTCCTTATTATTCTCACAAACGGCCATAATGTTCCAAAATTTTTCACGCAAAAAAGTCTTTTACTCATAAAAGGTGCAGGAAAAATATGATTCAAATTGTGTAGAATCATTTAAGAAATACTGACAATCTATTTCAGCATTTGTGGACACATTTTAGGACCTCTGAAAAAATCCCGCTTATAATCATTTTTCTTTCGTTTTTTTTTTTATAAAAATCAAAGTTTGGAGACACATTTCCGAAAAATAAAAAACCAAATTAGGCAAATTCAAGACGAGAATCTTTAAAAAAATGAGTCTAAACGGTTGAGCTCTAGAGTAATTTGCATGGAACAATGTCGCTTCGTCCTACTGTGGGGCCAAATTCGCGGTTAATAAAAATTTGCTTTCATGTTATAGAAACGAATAAGTTGGCAAGCGTATGTGCGAAGTGAAAATACATTTTTTAAAAGTATCCAGTAAAATAAATTATAAATTGGGGTTTTTTATTTTACGGTAATATGAAATATGTAATGAATAATTTATACTTCACTAAAAACAAAATATTATCAATGACATTGCCTATCAACAATGAAAAAACTCTGGTTTTAAAGACACTTTGATTTAGTTTATAGATAGACACGATATTGAAAAAGTTTCTCTTACTATAGTAAAAAAAGTTGTCTACCACTTTTATAGCTCTCATATTAAAAAAAAAACCTTAAGAAATTAAATTTACCCTTTTGGTTTTTCCAACGTTATTAATTTTATCTTTTCAAAATGAACCAGAAAGTATTATTAATCTTTTAAATATCTTTAAGAAATAATAAATTTACTTGGCCTAAAGTAAATTCGAATCTGAATTAATAAAAAAAACTTTGTTTGTCCCGGATTAAAACAGCACTTCTAATAGAATCAGCAAAGTTAAGCAACAGGTTTTGTAGTAAGTACTGTACAAAAGAATAAAAAATATATAAAAATCTTTGTTTTTATGGTTAAAACGCATCCTTATTTTTCTTTCGATATTTCCAAAATTTCCAATATTTGCAATATTTTCGAGACACGTTCGGAAATTTTTAATATTTCCATTTCCATGAAAATATTTCTATTGGAAATATTACCGTTAACAACACTAAATAAACTGTGGAGTGGTTTGTTTAAAACCTAACCCCCTTTAAAGTGTTTGAGTTTTTGAGATTTTATTCTAAACCAACTTCTCTGTCAAATGGTCCTTGTTGGCTTTTACCTCACACTTTTTTATTTTAATTTTTAGAGATACAATTTTGGGGTGGTTTAATTCAAAATTAACCCCCTTCAAAATGATTGCCTTTTTTGTTTTTTATTTTAAACCAACCTAACTATTGAATTGTTCTTGTTGGCTTTTAAATTAAACACTTTTTTTGTATGTTTAAAAATACGACTATGTTGTGATTTGCTTGAAATTAAACTCCCTCCAAAGTAATCACCTTTTTTAGTTTTTATTTTTAACCAACTTTACCATCAAATGGTCATTATTGGCTTTTGAATTAAATATTTTTTGTCAAACATTTTTCACACCTTTCCTGTTTGTGCAGTACCTGGTGTACCCAGGTAAGTCAGGCAAACAGTCGATTACTCAATTATCTTTTCTATGGAAAGAACTAAGTACAATAATTTCAACTTGAATTAAATACTTCAGGAAACATGTGTCATGAGCTCTTGGACTAATTCCTTTCTTGTAACGTAAATACCTATTACGGCTTCTTATTAGCAAAACAGCTTTTTTTGTATGTCCAAATTATTTTCAGGATTGTACTGCAAACAATCCATATCCAGTCCGATGCTGGACACTCTTACGAACTTTTAATAGTTTATTTATCAGTCGAAAATGTAGCGGGTCTCAAAGGCACCGTTAACTCCGCTTCTTTGAAATAAGAATATCAGCCAAACGACTCCCCTGACATTAGGCCCAGGCGCTAAGATCATTTTCTACTTTTCGCGTATTCATCTGACCAATGGGAACATTGGAAAATTGGGTCTTAAAATTGGGTTTGTTGAGGTTTCCCTAAAGCGAAAAATTTTAAACAATAATTTAAGGTTATTTTTCAAATTGTTTTCAAAGATCATTATAAAAATACCATATTAAATATTTGTTAAAGATAAAGTGAAAAACATTTCTATTTTAAGCAAAGTATTTTTTTTTCCTAAAAGCCGTTATGATTTGCTACTGAAGGCAGCGCAGTCTCCTGGGCTTTTTGTGCATAATCTCCCATTTTTATTTATACCAATCCTTTTACTAGTATTGTTGCTTCTACAAGTCTGTATAACCCCGAGACTAGTTGGTTGATATATTCCTGTGTGCTCATTTTCGGTTTTCCAAAAAATGCCTTCTGTGATTCAATGCTTCACATTCGCACAGAATATAGTAGGCTGTTTCTTCTCCCTCGTCGCATATTCTGCAACTTGGGTCCCAATTACGAAAAGTACTTACTTTTTATATCATGTTGTGGCTGTTATAAATACTAAGAAAACAGAAAACCTAATCTCTTAGGTTCTAAAAAACATTATGGAACCTTAGGTAATAGGTATCGATCCTGACTTTAAATTTTAGGATAAAAAATACTTCTTTGAAACTGAATGAATTTGTTCTAGCGTAAGCCACAACTTTTTAATCTTCGAAAATTTTTAAAGTTGGGGGTTTATGATATGGCAAACATGCCAATTTAGCGATGTATAAGTAATTTAAAGTAAATTTTATTTGATTTATAAGATTCTTTCATGCAAACATCGGAAAATATATTACCTACAAACATACTACAGGTATTTAGCGAGGCCCACACCCTCAACATCAAATCATCCAATTCATGATGTAACTTAAAAATAAACGGCTGATTTTTGCAGAGTTGCTAGATAAATAATAGTAGAATGTTATGATTATACTGGCCTACAAAAATCAAGGGTATTCTTCTTTGACCTATGCTCTAAACATATTTGACGCATGCCACATCAAAAACGCCTGAATTCTCAAAATTTTCGAACATAAAAAAGTTTTAGGGTAATCCGTATAGTATAGTATAGATTTCACTAGCAACCAGTTGTATTTTCTCGAAAATAGCTATCCTTAATTTAGAAAAAGTACCACATTATTACCACTTAAATATCGTTTATCATTATTTATCTTTAAAGTAATTGTCGGGTAAATTATCTTAAGTAACATAATCTAATTTGTTAGCAATTTAACGGTTCCTACTTTATTTCTTAAAAAAAAACATTGGGAAATCATAAAAGAGCAGTAATTTACATTTAAGGATACCATTTTGCTCTAAAAATATATAGTATGTGGTAGAAATTATCGCCACAGCCTTCTACTTAAATTTTAATTAATTAAAAATCGCTATTTTTGGGCAAAAATTTGTATTTTATTTCATAAACGTGTTTTTCTCTTACTTGTAAGTAAGGTAAAATATTCATAGAAAGGAAATTAATCGGTCCTATAAATTTTCCAAAGATTTTCTGAATTTTTTTATAGGTTAAGCAAAAGTTTACGATCTCTGACATTTGTAACCTAAAATTTAAAAATCTATATCACCGGAAGTATTTTTAACTTAAATTTTAACCATGATATGATGTAAAGACTCAGCTTTAAGCCTTAATTATTTTAAAATTTTGACATTAATCTTTTTTCCGTATATAAGTTGTTGTTGGGTAACTTGCCTAAAGTTTCTAAAGAATGAGACCATTTCCCGATACCACGAGACCAGGACCAAGGTGGTCCCATTCTTCAAAAACTTTTCAGACAAGTAACCTAACAAGAACTTATTAAAAATAACACAGTCACACACAAAAAAAGTTTGGTATACTTTGCATAAGACAAATATTTTTCGTAGTAATTTTGCCTCCTGATCACAAATCCAGGGTCAGAATTTTGCCATCACGTTACCATTTATTTCTAATCTAAAAAACTACTAAAAATAGAGAAAATTAATGAAATGTAACTAGAAAAAACTAGATTTTTTACATCTATTTTTGTCCTCCATTTATATAAAAGATCTGCTGAATCCAATTTATGACCATAATTAAGATAGCACATGTAGTTTTTTTCTATCACCATTTTTCAATAAAGCCTAAAAATGCTATCGGTGGCTAGTTTATTAATTTTATTTTATAAAAGTAATTTAACTAAAATAAAACTTTGTTTAATCATGTTAAAAGGTCTTCTTGACGATTTGATATATACAACTTCAAATTTGAAAACTCGCATATACCTATCAAATTTGTCTTTAATCTCTTGTTTTTGCTTATTGTATTCACCATATTAGATCCTCCATCATAAATGTTTGAAATTTGACTTCAGATTTGAAATCTGCAATCTCAAAAATCACCTTATACAAAATTAGACTTAATCCCGTTGATTTTCGAAAAATTTATTTGCCATCTTAGAAAAAACATTCGTCATTTTGGATCCGCCATCTTGAAATTTTAAAATCTGACTTAAGATTTGTAATCAGCGACCAAAAAAACAAAAAGATCCGTGAATTCCGTTTTTTTGTGGTTAAAAAAATCTAGTAGTGCTACTTTAATTCTGGTCTTTTTACATAAAAATGTAATGTTGGACATAAAAAAATAATTTTCCAGTTTTTGCAAGTTAAGTTTCATTAATTTTTACTATTTTTCAGCAATTTTTTGAGGTTATAAAAAATGGTGACATGATGGCGGAATTCTAACTCCCGATTTGTGATCGGAGGGCAAATTACTACGGAAAACATAATATATGTCTTATGATAGGTATACGCAACTTTTCTTTTGTGTGTGACTTTGTATGTCCTATTTCTTCAAAACAAAATTTTAAAGATTGAGGAAAGGTTTTTAAAACGGCCTGAATCCTGCCAAATATTGATTTTTCTAATTAACTATTATTTAATTAATCATACATGTTTTAGCTTTGTACCTCGCAGGATAGTCAAGGTGGCTGCAAGCTCATAAACTAAAAGCTTTAGGTAGTGATGCAGGAAAGGTCAACAACTGTTGGAAAAAGTAATTTATAATTTATTATTGCTAAATTAGTTATTAAGTGCTATAGCAATTAAGGCTTACAAAATGGGCTTTTACATTTAATATCGTACTTTATAGAAATTTTAAACAATAGGTGAGTCATAAGACGAACAATTGCGTTTTGGTAACGTAATAAAAGTCCATTAGAACCAGCGATTAAAAAAATAAAAATTGAAATCATTATTTAGCAAAATCAACGTAATCAATTTTTCAAAATCTTTTTTAACGCGTTTAATGGTTTTCAAGCCATCGACTATCAATCAGCTCTAATCGACGGGAAATATTTTTTTCGCCCAGGCGCTTCTATTAAAAACATTTTTATGCGCAATAAAAAGAAAGGCCCAAAGTTTTTTTAGCAGCTCCAAACCTATTTAATTAAAGCGTTTTTTGTTAAATTTTCAGTTAAATTAGAGTGTAGGAGCAGAGTGGCGTGATGTTTTGAAAGCAACAACCTTTTTAAAGCGCCACTTTACAGGAAACTCATTGTTTAAATCTGGACCATCAAATGGATTAAATGTGTAATGGTTTTAGGTTGACTTTTATTTAAGGGTCTTTTTTGTTTGTTTGCTTTTAAATTTTCTTTGGTATAAATTTACTTATCTGTAATATAATTTAATCATTAATTTTACAATTCCATTAGGTAAATTTAATAAATATGTTATCCAACATCTTGCTATATATACTAAGTGACATAGAAGACGGAACACCCAGTATTATTTATTAGAAAGAATTCTTTAAAATATATTTGTAGAAGTTAGGATAAAAAACGATCAGTTTTTCAACCATATCGATAGAGTGGTTTTTGTGTTATCGTTTTTTTTTACCAAAAAAGTAAGTACGCTATAAATTGTGTTTTGTTATATATACAATTCGCATTTGATCGTCGTAAACGTTGTGAAAAGCTGTTTTAATTTATTTATCATGCCTAGAGTGAGGAGACGAGAAAATTCACACAGTCTAGCGTGTTTCATAGGCGACGAATAGTGGGCTTACGCAAGGCTGGTTTATCCTTTAGAGAAATAGCCACAAGGGTGCAGAGAAGTTGAAATTCGGTGGTGGTTTGTTGTCAGTATGCAATCAAGAAAGCCGTACACGAAGAGCTAGAGGTACAGGACATGTCAGAAGAAGAGCCCCACTTCAAGATCGCCGGCTTTTGGCTCTACGGGACCGCTTTACGCCCACAAGGTCAATTAGTTTGGACCAACGGTTTGCTGAGCATGACAGACCAATTACAATGCGAACTCATTATCTTCGGATCAAAAAATTTAAATTACCTCATACGTCCTCAGTTTGTCCTACCTCTCACTAGGTCACTATGCACCGAAGTGATCGTCTGGCTTGGTTGCGAGAACGGCTGAGCTGAGACCTTAAATGGAATAACATTATCTTTAGTGATGAATCCAGATTCTGTTTGGGTATGCATAATGGTCGTGCAAAGGTGAGAAGACGACGTGGTGACAGACAAGATTCTTAATTTTTTGGGGAAAGACACGTACACCAAACTGTCGGAAAAATGGTATGGAGGGGGGCTATTGCTTATGGAAGTAGGTTACCTTTGGTATTCCTCAGAGGCAACATGACCGCCGTGCGTTACATCCAGGAAGTGGTTTAACCACATGTTCTGCCTTATATTCGGACGCTTCCGAACTCACTTTTCTAACAAGATTATGCACGACCACATGTAGTCAGAATTACGTTGGCCTATTTTAAAGAAAATTAGGTCGATTTGTTGCCTTGGCCTCCTAGATCTCCCGATCTTTCGCCCATGGAACACGTCTGGGATATTATGGGAAAAAGATTACTCCCTTTACCCCATTTGGGCAGTTTATGGAAAAACAAATAGGTACATATCTAAAAAAATATGGGCTTTACACAAAGGTCTTTAAAATCAAGTATGTTTAAAAAAATATGCCCAATTTATATATTTTATTTATTACAAAGCATTTCATTACATTTTTTGAAATAACATCATTAAGAAAATCAATTTTTGCAGCATTTCCGGAAAATCTGAGAGTAGTATTATTATAACCTTGACAGAAACAGTCTTATTAATATATTATAATATTTATTTCTTTTTACATATAACTGCATAAAGTGCAGTTATTTGGAAATAAATTTTACACACGTCACAAAGTTTATGTCAAATTAAGTTTAAACTAATTTAAAAACTACACAGATTCACAACAAAGTCACAATATACAGTAATAAAAAAAAACAAAAAGAACTTGTAGAAAGTAGAATTTAAAGAAGAGAGAAAAATAATGGGGCTATTATAGTTATACCGATTTTTGCATACCTTATACTCACAAATTGACTTACTCAAAATTATACCTTAAAAAGTAAGTAATTAAATAAACGGCTAGTTCTATTTTTCAGAAAGTAACATGCTAAAATGATGTGGTCTATAAAAATTGGTTTGATTTTGGTTAAAATTTAATCTGAAAAAGTTTTGTTTTATATTTACACGATGTCTTGTGAGATATATAATAATTTATATTGTCGTTTCTTGCATATTTTTTAATATTCCTCTTTACATATTTAAGACACTGCAATATGTATAAACCAGAAACAGTCCTAATACCCATTTCAATAAATTTCTTTCGTACGGCATCTCCAGATCATTTTTAAAGACCAAATATTCTAATGACATGAGGTGAGTGTCCTCAGCAAAGCAATTTTTAACATATATTTGATTACATTAAGGCTTAGTAACATGTTATAAACAAATACAATTACAAAATATTTTTTACGTTTTGTGTTAGGTATCTCAATATTATTTTATAATCACATAATTATAATTACGTATTTTTTTATTTTTAGGAGGGCGTAGCTCATGAATGGTTTCATTTGTTTTTGCTTTTTCTTATTTCAGTTTTTAACGGAATGTCTCTTTGTTTAATGAGAATTTAGACATTATTGCATTTTTAAATAATTATTATGAGTTTTAGGAGTATTAATAACTATTTTGACATAGATATTTTAAAACTATTCGATATTTTATAACGAAATGTAACTAGTATACTTTAAATCTGTCCCCAATGACTCCTGTAACGTAAATGGGATAAAAAGGTTTGCATTCATACAGTTTCTTTTTAACTACCAACCTTTTCCGTGGCATTTCCATCTGAAAGATTTTTTCCATAAAAAACCTACGTGTACCATTCACCAGTCTTTTTGCCGAACCTCTTTACCCACTGCAAAGTAATTTCGAGCAGGAAACTTTAGAAGTTTCCACTTTTTAACACCCTTTCCCGATAGTTAGTCGGGCCAACTTTCTATTTCAAGAAAGTGTTTGCTCAGTTGAATCACATATACTTCGTTCACATAATGGTCCTAATCGACAGAAAATTGCTAAGAAACTTTCGGGTCGGTCAATACAACGGAGATTTCGGTACGCGACAAGCATTAACCCGTATTCTATTATATAGTTTCGTAACAAAGCCTTACATAAAATTTCATTACCTTTTTGAAAAGTAGGCTAAAACCCTTGGTGGGTTAGACAGGTAAAAGGCCTTTATTTTCTGTTTACCCTGGTTCTTGCATTTCCACTATTTTACGAGGTGTATCCTATTTGGGCACATAATATTTCGGACTATTTTATGACAGCTTTTTGGTACCATTTTAATGACCTGTCTCGGCACAAACTCTTAGGTAAAAACGATCATTATAAATATTTGTAACGTACGAGCCGACATTTATTAGACAGTCTTTCTTAGTAAAAACTGTTAAAAATTTAATTTAAGGTGTCAGTAATTATAAAACTATTGTAAGTGTAAAACTAATCAGAACTAACCAGAACTAACGCGCTTTTAAACGTTTAATCTGAAACTTAGCAGCAGAAATTTCTCGCGAGCAAAGTAAAAGATTATAAAAGTAACAGATTAAGTAACTTGATTATCTTAAAATAGTTTCACAATTTGGTATTTTTCTTATGTATTTTCATGTAATATTAGTAAATAATTTTATTTAAAAATCAATTTGCTATTTCTTTTTATTGTAAGGGTTGAATATACAGATAATCAATGACTAACGGAAAATTCGCTAATATTATGTACTAATTATTTATCTGGTGTGTCCAGATAAGCTATGTAGAATGGAGTACCTGGCAAGTCATATTTTCAGTAAGGTTATTATAAAAGCTCCTGGTCGCTGTGCCCAGAGAGTTATCGCCCATTTTACGATTATTCTTAGCGAATATGCATCTAGCCGTAAAAAGTGTGTATTTCTTCAAAACAGTTTATTGCTCAGTTTACATAGATTTTTTTGGTGCCCTAAATTCAACAGCAAATTACTAGCGCTATTTTTTAAAAGGGATAGGACATTAGAAAAAAACAAAATAAAAAAAAATTAGCTTTTTTCTCTTTTCTTTATAAAAAGAACTATTAAAATTGTTTTTGAGAATAGAAAATTTTGCTTTAATTGTAGTTTAATCGCAATACTGTTAATAGGACTTTTGTAAAGAATTAAAAACAAAGAAAATGTTTTTTTTTATTAAACTTTATCAGTATATTTTTCGCAGAGAAAAGTTGGAAAAACTGCTAAAATTAACAATTTTTTTTTAAATTTATAACTTGGCCCTTTTTAAAGTTTAAAAACTGATTTTCCAGAAAGTGACTCTAATATGTTGTTTTAACTGGCTTAAGGAAGTTCGACACGTAGGTTTTGCAAAATCGCACTTTAAATATTTTGCAGTTATATTTTGGACGACCCAGCATGTTAACTAAAGTGGTCCAAAATTAATTTACTGAACGAAATATTCAACTTTAAAGTTTATCCTTAAACTTGAAAATCTTTGATATCCTTATAGGTTTGGAGAAAAATATGAAAAATCTCTCTTGAAACAGAGTAGTGTGGAATCAGAGCAAAAAAATACTATGAATTAAAACTAAAATAGTTTTACTTAAGACATTCTAGGATGTTATTATTAAAAATTCATGACGTGATATCATAAATAATTGTGTACGTACAGAATCTATATTTTGGGAGCAGTACCGAAGCGGCCCCGCTCCATCTGGGAGTACTCAAAAATGGAATTTAAATTATAAAGTTTTCATATGTAAACATAACGTACAAAATATCTCCATAAATGATCTGTATAGCATTACTAAACCTCACTACCTATTCTACGTAAATCTTAATTTGTTATAACAAAAGGCCCTTTTTTTTTTATTCCATTTGATTTTTAAGAATCGATATTGGACTTTTTTTTAAGTAAGTCTACCAACCAGTATCAATATCTTTAGTTTTATGTTTAAAAGATTTTCTAAACCTTTCAAGCTAGAACAATTTCTTCTACAAACATATTTATTTTTTCAAAGGATGTGTAGTTTTTTCCTAATTTTACTATATTTTACTTCTTATAAATAGATAATACGTTTATTATAGCTCTGGGCTTGTAAAAACAAAAGTTTGACATAAATACGTTATACCAAAAATTTTAACCAATAAATAAAAATGTGCCAATTCCGTAAATAATTTAAAAGTCTCTTGTTAAATATTTTTAGAATAATAAGGCATTTTTAAAATCTTTTTATTAAAAGAAGTTGATAAAAATATATTCTTTTTATTCTCCGTACGTTACATCTAAAAACTTAGCGGCACAAAAAACTTTGGCGCTTTTAAAGAAATGCTAGGAAAAATAAATTATTATTAGATTTTATTAATAAACATACGACGTTACTTAAAAAAGTGTTTTTCTTTACTTTTCCTAGTTCCTTAATGTTATATATTTTTTGGTCCTGGCCCTGTTCGGATTACGCGGATTTTCGGATTAGCGGGGTTCGGATTAGCGAGACTCTAGTGTATTAAAATATGTTCATTTTTATTTGACAAAAACACATTAAGTAATTATTGCATTGATTCAAAAAGTAACCATTATTAATTACGAGGTGTTTTTCTCAATCGATAATGAACAGTTTTTAGAGCTGAAATCATTGTTTTGTGAGAAGCATTTATTTTTTTTGGTAATTGTAATAAATTTTGACAATATTATTAATTCTTACATTTATTATGTTGCATATTTAATTGACATTAAACCGATTTATTCTAAATTAAAACGAAGAAACGCGATGGATTTTACCCTTTTGCTCTAAATGCAATAAATTAACGAACCAAAAAACTTATATTGGAACTTGGCAACTCTTGTGTCATCACACTGCTTTTTGATCTGACGACAAATATAAAGGGCTGGATGTAAACTTTAAATCATACTTTCGCAATAACTAACTATTTTCTCAGAAAATACATTTGAAAAAGGTGTTATACATCATTGGTTTTGGGATCCTACAGGCTCTTAGAATTTATAATAAAAAATTCAGGACAGTATTTAAAAAAACAAAGTTGATGATGGCACCTCAATGGCAAAACATCGGTGTGTAAATCTAATAACACTATCTTGTAGAACAAAAAAAGTAGCAATGGAAATAAAAATTCCATTTTGTTATATACATATCTATTCAGACAAAGTCATGAAAAAAAAAAAATGAAATCGCGAATATTCGTTTTTTTCCAAAAGTCTTTGAAAGTATTCAAAATTTTTAAACTTTTAAGGTAGTAGATTTTAATCAGCATCAAATTGCGCAACTTTGCCTCTATTTAACCGACCTCGTATCTCTTCAAGTTTCCGAGATCCCAATTATGGGGCTCGAATTCGGGACACCCTGTACAGTGTCAGTTACTACCAATATTAGTATCTAGTAATTTAATATTCTAGGTATTTATTGCAACCTTCTTCTATTTTCAAATTTTAAAATCAAACTTCTCAAACAACTTAAATTTGTTTTGTTACAAAAAACAAATATGTTTTTATTAAAACGCATCATAAAAAATCAAACTAATAAATAGGGGTCTTCTAAAGTAAATGTAAATTTTATGTCGTTTCTCTATTGTTTTAATTAGAATCATTTTCTTAAGTATTCTTGTCAAAAATTTACAAGGTAGCTGTATCACACTATTTTTTCATATAATAAATGCCATAAATATAACCCTGTTCAGTCCTTCTTAGATGATCCTGTATGTATTTTAACATTAATTTGCTATCCCTATTAAAACATACCCTCATCACATTTTGTTTTTCATTACTCGTATCAATTCAATCACCAACCCAGCAACCATAAAATATCTTTTTCATCTCATCAAACATTTTGCAGAAAAACGCTTTTTATCATTGTTGGTGAATTATGTTTGCGATTTGCGCGTGGCAGCTAGTTTATCCGAAAACGATTACGAGATGTACGTTCGCCTTATATCATTTCCTCGGGTCTATCAACATTGTGGAATCTGTCTAAGGAAAACCATATCTCTCCATTTCGGTTTATGTATCTATTTTATGTTCATTTTCCAAATGATGTACAAGATATTGCTTTTCTCTGTTCGGTGTACGTAAAGAAAATATAGCTTATAATATAATTAGAGATTATGAATAAGGGCGGGCAAAATCGATTTATACAGTGATGGGCACAAATTTGGGTTTGATATTATATTAATTTTTTTTATTTTTTTAAAAAAATAACTTAAATAAAAATTAATGCAAATTTTAATTAGTATACCTAAAATTGAATAAGAAGCCTTTGCCCATCGGCCAACCGGATTAAAATTATTTACCAAGTAAGTTAAAACTATTTGTCAAATATAGTATGTAACCAAATGTATTTCGAATGAGTTGCCTAAAAAATTAAAAGAATTATTTTTTGAACATTTTTAAGAGTCCCTGTAGAAAGTCAGTTTCTATTTTTTTTTATTCTACATGGCAGCACTAATGTGTCACCATTTTTTTCTTCTAATTTATAAATGAAACCTTAAAAAAATTTCAAAATTAAAAACTAAAGAAATCGTTAAAATTTTTAACCTATAAAATTAGAAAAAAATAGTGGTATATCTGTACTGTCATGTAAAATAAAAAATTTAAAAATTAATTATACAGGGACTATCAAAAATATTTAAATTTTTTTTTTAATAAATCATAATCTTAAACATGATTGAACCGATTCGCAAAACAGATGTTTTAATACTATATTTGAAAAAAAAAATTTTCCTGTTGGCAGATGGGTGAAGGTCAACTCTAATTCGATCAGTATTGTGGGGAACGCCATACGAGGAAACAAGTTTTTTAATGTAGATAATAAATTTTCTGTAAGAATGGTACCTTTTAAAGTAAAAAAATGCAAAATAAATGTGAAAAACGCATTTTAAAAAAATAAAACTTAATTTTTTTGTTTTTTAGATTTTTGTCTATTCCTACTAACTAGTCAGGAAACTAAAAATTAATATAATGTATTATTAAACTATTTTTAATATTAAAGAAATGTTATGAATCACATTTTGTTTTAAGTAACAATTTTTGGTAATAAAAAATAAAGATAATGTATAAAAAAAAAATCGGCAAAAAAATAAAAATCGAAAAATTATATATCTGTCAAATTTTATTAAAAAAAAATTTAGCCAGCGTAATGTTTAAAGGTCTTAACTTCAGTTTTTTGTTATACACTGTGCCTGCACCTAACAAATAAGCTGTAGACCAAAAAAAATAAAATTGCATTTTTTTTTTGTTTTTTTTTTTATTTATTTTGAATATTTTTTTTAAACCTTAAAATTTTGTAAAAGCTTTTAAATTTTTTCAAATAAGATAGATTAGCATGGAAAACATGGTTCTTAAAAATTTAATAATTTAGAAATCTACGTTTTTAAAGCAGCAGCAAAGACTTGTTTTGGCCTTTAAATTAAAAAAAATTAAAACCTTTTAATTTTTTAATTTTGCCGAAGATTACTTTCTAGCCCCCTACATTTTAACTAGTAAATAATCATAAAACGTTATTAGTGTGGACTTTGTTGCAATTTTTTTTTTTTTTAAACTCACTTAAGCAACCTTAAAAGCTACACTTTTTAGTTCAGCAAAAATCCTACTTGTGGTCTGATTTCTTTTGTAGGACAGCCTAATAAGATGTAAATTTATATATTTATTTAGTTTGGTTTTTCAAAATTTAAAAATAAAAACTTTGCTAAGGAAAAGGGCCTTTTTAAAAAAAGTCATTAAAATTTGTGAGGTTTCCCTAAATAAAAAAACCTTGGTTAATTTAAAAATTTTTAACTTTGACATTTAAAAACGTTTTTTTAAATTTTCCCCCCCAAAAGGAAAAAATTTAAAATATTTGACACAATATTAACCCAAAAATTTTTGTTCTT
>JAHBCN010004305.1:0-65378 GCA_019359885.1 Listronotus oregonensis | reverse complement strand
TTTTTAAATTTTAAAATCTTTTTTTTCCCATTATTCTAAGCATATAAACTCGTTGACCGATTACTGGATTCCCAGCTGCAGCAATTTAGATCGGTGGTGTCGTTCATTTAAAAGCCGGCTGTCAGCCTGAATTAACCGTATTGTGTTAAACGGAGCCGAGTCGAGTATTCCCGATCTAATTTACGATTGGGCGATTTCGGTTGCTTTCCGAAGCAGTGTAATCGCATGGTCTAGATCAACAGCCGCAAAGAGGAAAATTATGCATTTTTCGAGGTGTTTGTTTGTTATTCATTTATTTTTGAATTTTCTTTCTTGTTTTCTGGAGTAAACGTCTGTATGAAATAAAATGCCTAAAATTGAATCCTTCAGTCATTTTTTTTTTTTTTTAAAATCAGTTAAGCCATATTCATTTAAACAATGACCACCTCGAAAGATTGACCACGAGCCGCCACTGATATACTTTAGTTTGTTTTTTCCACTAACCATTTCGTATATACCACCATTGTATAGTGTTAAGGTAAATGATCAAGGTAATAATTTGTTATAGGCAGCGACTTTGCTATAACGTTAATTATAGCATATTTCAGCAGGAAATCAAAAAAAGAGGCAAATACTTTTGCTAGTCGTAAACAGAAATTATGTTTTATTTAGCTTGATTATAGCCAAATCGACCTAAATCGATCTCCAGAAGTTGACTACGGATTTCGAGGGTTGCAGAAAATCTTATTTTAAAAGATCTAGATTATATTATAAAACTCATATTGTGAGTTCTTAAAGTTCACTTGAAGTTGATAAATTTACAAAAATCTAACATAAGATACGCAGAAGATCTAACCAAAACAGAAAAACATGGCAAAGGATATAAGAGGGAAAAAGCGCCAATAAGACTAATTCTTTTTTTTTTAAACTTAATAACTTTAATATTTTTAGTGACATTTTTTCCAAACGCCTTTAGAGCATTATGCGTTATAAACAATCTAGACCAGCTATTCTCAACCGCTGCTCCGGCGGACCAGCAGTGGTCCGCGGAGAAATTTTAATAGTCCGCGGACAATGTTTTCTATCCGCCAATTTTTTTTACAAATTTAACTGGTTCGCGGGCCAAAAAACGTTGAGAAACGCTGATCTAGGGCCAAGCCATATCAGTAAAAAAAGGAGCTGTAGGATGTACAGGGTGGAAGCATGTTTTTGCTAAAAACCCCTTAGAAAGATGTATATAAAAAGAATCGAGATATATGTTCCCTCAGAAAGGTTCGTAACATTTGTTAAAAATACATGTGAAAAAAAATCTAAAATAAAAGCATTTTTTACTTAAATCGCTTACAACTTTGTACGTATTGGTTGTAGAAAAAAATGTTGGGATAGAAAAGTTTTGTAACTAAATACCCATCCTATAAGATGGAATTGGTTAAAAACCAAAAAATGTATTACGCCTGTTCCAAGAGAGTAACAAAAAAACAAGGCTAAAGATTTAGTGTTTAACATGCATTTTTTGACCCTTAAATTTCTCTGAATACCTCCATTTTCGACCACAAAAAGTTTCATGCCATGGTGAAACAACCTGCCGAATTTGGTTAAAATCCGTTTAATAGTTTTGGCATAATAATTTTACAATCCAATTTTGTTTAAAAAAAGGGACAATTTTGCAAATTGGTTAGAGTTCAGAATTTTGAAGCTGGAAATTGGATTTTTTTCACATATACTAAAGATCTTACGCTCCCAACGTTGTTTTTTTTTTGAAAATTATATATAAAAATAAAAAGATTTGTTTTGCTCTGAAATTATTTTTTTTAGAAAATATGAATAAAAATAAAACATTAATTCTATACGAACCGTGTGCAAAAAGTTGGTATTTGCTATTTCTAACCAATTCTGTCTTGTAGGAAATTTACTTATGTAACGTTTTTCTTACTACAACATTTCTCTATGTCTAATACGAAGTTAAACGCGTATATTTAACAAATATTTCGGACCTTCTGAGATGAAGCATATCTCGATTCTTGTTATATAGATCTTTCTGAAGGGTTGCCAGCAAAGACATGCCTGCCACCTCGTACAACTAAAAACAGATAAGGCTGTATCTAATCGTGCATGTTCGGATCTGTAAAAGTAACTAGAAACGATATATGTAATTAAGATTCATTTAGGCGTGCACGATGGGGCTATAAGAATTTAAAAATGTTTAATACTTCTTTTTAATTCATTTTAAAAAAGGGTATGTTTTGCTTCTAAGCTCAAAAGAGGTAATTTAGCGGAAATTTTTAAAAAATAATTAAAACTTTTGATATGATCCGTATGTCTCATGTTGTTCATGTTAATGTAAACAAGAAAGTAAATAAAAGACAATCCTGGGGAAGAGGAGGTTTTCTAGCACAGTTTATAGATCTTTTTCTGGTAATTAAAATTTAACTGCAAACCGCCAGTATACAGTATGTCCACTGAAAAGGTGTTGAAGAGAAAAAACTTTTTTATTTTTGATTTTATCGAAAAAAGCTACTCTTGATAAAAATTTTTGCTACTTCTAAGAGTAAGATTGAGATAGAAACATTTAACATGGTACAAGAGTAAAGTGCATTTATTTGATAAGATATGGAAATAAGTTACTAGGAAAAGTTGTTCAAAATTAAAAGGTAGTCTCTTATACCAATTTTTGAAAAATCCGCCTACTTTTATTTATTTGTGATTAAATTTATTTTAATATCAATTTATAATCAAATTTTTTGCTGTTAAGTAAGCATTTAAAGCTGACGATACTGCGGCTAATGAATTATAAAAGCCAAGTGTCAATAAAGCTTGTCACTATCAACGCCTACTAGTACAAAAATTTTAAATTAGTTAATTGATAATGAAATTTTAATTACAAATAAATAAAAGTGGGCCGATTTTTTTGAAAATTGGTATTAGAGTCTACGTTTTACGTTTGAACAACTTTTTCTAGTAACTTATTTCCATATCTTTGCAAATAAATGCACTTTACTCTTGTACCATTTTAAGTTTTTTCAATTTTCTGAACACCCCGTATAAAATATGTTAAATGTTTTTATCCCAATCTTACTCTAAGAAGTAGCAAATTTTTTTATCTAAGTAACTTTTTTCGATAAAATTAAAAATAAAGAAGTTTTTCTTACTCAACACCTTTTCCGTGGACACACCAGTACGTCCACGGAAAAGGTGTTGAATAGTAAAAAACTTCTTTATTTTTAATTTTATCAAAAAAACTACTTTTAAAAAAATTTGCTACTTTTTAAAGTAAGATTGGGATAAAAACATTTAACAAATTTTATACGCGGTACTCAGAAAATTGAAAAAACTTTAAATGGTTCAAGAGTAAAGTGCATTTATTTGAGAAGATATGGAAATAAGTTACTAGGAAAAGTTGTTCAAAAGTAAAAGATAGTTTCTTACATCAATTTTCAAAAAAATGGCCTACTTTTATTAACTTGTGATAAAAATTATTTTAATATTAATTAACTAATTTCAAATTAACAACTCATTATTGTACTAGTAGGCGTTGATAGTGACAAGCTTTATTGACACTTTGCTTTTATAATTCATTAGCCGCCGTAACGTCAGCTTTAAATGCTTACTTAACAGCAAAAAATTTGATAAAATTGATATTAAAAATTTAAATTGATAGGTATTAAAATAAATTTTATCACAAATAAATAAAAGTAGGCCGATTTTTTCGAAAATTGGTATAAGAGACTACCTTTTAATTTTGAACAACTTTTCCTTGTAACTTATTTCCATATCTTATCAAATAAATGCACTTTACTCTTGTACCATTTTAAGTTTTTTCAATTTTCTGAACACCCCGTATAAAATATGTTAAATGTTTCTATCCCAATCTTACTCTTAGAAGTAACAAAATTTTTTATCAAGAGTAGCTTTTTTCGATAAAATCAAAAATAAAAAAGTTTTTTCTCTTCAACACCTTTTCCGTGGACATACTGTATATTATCTTTTTGAAAAAAAGTATATGAACCTGAAAAATCGGTACAAAAGCTTTTTTATGTTCTTTATATGAAAGAAACTGTAAAAAAATAGCCATTTTATCTTTTAGAGTAAAAAAGTCGGAAAAACCGTTAAAATTGTCAACTTTAAAAGAAATTTATACCATGGACCCTTTAAAAGTTGGAAAGCTCATCCTCGATAATAAATTATTTTTAACATGTTGTTTAAACCGACTAAACGCGGATTTATTTGAGAAGATATGGAAATAAGTTACTAGGAAAAGTTGTTCAAAAGTAAAAGATAGTTTCTTATATCAATTTTCAAAAAAATGGCCTACTTTTATTAACTTGTGATAAAAATTATTTTAATATTAATTAACTAATTTCAAATTAACAACTCATTATTGGACTAGTAGGCGTTGATAGTGACAAGCTTTATTGACACTTTGCTTTTATAATTCATTAGCCGCCGTAACGTCAGCTTTAAATGCTTACTTAACAGCAAAAAATTTGATAAAATTGATATTAAAAATTTAAATTGATAGGTATTAAAATAAATTTTATCACAAATAAATAAAAGTAGGCCGATTTTTTCGAAAATTGGTATAAGAGACTACCTTTTAATTTTGAACAACTTTTCCTTGTAACTTATTTCCATATCTTATCAAATAAATGCACTTTACTCTTGTACCATTTTAAGTTTTTTCAATTTTCTGAACACCCCGTATAAAATATGTTAAATGTTTCTATCCCAATCTTACTCTTAGAAGTAACAAAATTTTTTATCAAGAGTAGCTTTTTTCGATAAAATCAAAAATAAAAAGTTTTTTCTCTTCAACACCTTTTCCGTGGACATACTGTATATTATCTTTTGAAAAAAGTATATGAACCTGAAAAATCGGTACAAAAGCTTTTTTATGTTCTTTATATGAAAGAAACTGTAAAAAATAGCCATTTTATCTTTTAGAGTAAAAAAGTCGGAAAAACCGTTAAAATTGTCAACTTTAAAAGAAATTTATACCATGGACCCTTTAAAAGTTGGAAAGCTCATCCTCGATAATAAATTATTTTTAACATGTTGTTTAAACCGACTAAACGCGGACGCTGTCAGATGTGTGTTTTTTTGTTCAAAATCACAGTTCAAATATTTTGCAGTGATATTCTGGACGACGCAGCGTATTAACTGGAATTGTCCAATCTGACTGTAGTGAACGAATTATTAAACTTCATATTTTATTCTACAACTTGTATATTTTAGATTTCCATATAAATTTGGCGATAAGTGTAAAACACGAATAAAATAGAAAGTTTAGTAATCCGTTCACTACATTTAAATTGGACAATAAATACCCTAAATCTTCCAAAATATCATTGCAATATATTTTTTCTGTGATTTAAAAAAAAAACACACATCGGACAGCGTCTGCCTTTAGGCCGTTTAAATAACATATTATAAGTAAACATTTTCCGGAAGATGATTTTTTAGGTTCTATGCACTTTTTTTAAAAGAGGGTACTTTTGCTGTTTAATTTTATTTAACAAACAGCTTTTATTTTGATCTGTAAACTGTACTATTCGGCAATTCGATTTTGACATGATTCCGGGGGTTAAACATTTTGTAGTTTGCATATTCAAATGTAAGAAATTAAGGAGACACAGAAAGGGTTTATGACTTATGTAAAAAACCTTTAACTGTGGGTAAAACATACTCCTAAGCTGTAGAATGAAACAATGCCGAATCATTTGGGCTGACCATATTATCACTTATAGCCTAATTAGGGGAATTGTGTCACTGGTCTGTAAGAACTGGATTTTAAGGGTTAACGTATTTACTTTTTAATAAAAAATAGGTGTAGATAGAAAAGTGACGGTAACAGAAAGGTAAGGGTGTCTCTACAATGAAATTTCTGCTGCAACCAAAATTTTAGCGTAAGAGCACTTTTTTTGAAAATATAATGTAAAACGTTTGTTTCGTAATAACTACACAAGTCAACAAATTTAAGTTTTTGTAAAGTAACATTGATGAAAATAGGGGTTTTTAAAGTATTTTAGGGTCCTAAATCCGAAAATGATAAGCTAATTACTGTAACACGTACAGTTTTTTTATAATCTAATATATTTATTTAATATAAACATATAAAACATATATTTATTTAATATAAACATATAAAACATAACTGAGGATTGGTTGTTACGTGAATAAAACATTTATTGCACGAGATATGATACAGCGACAAAAACGTTCACTTTTCCCTTTCGTGTTCTGTAGCATCATCCCTTTTAAGAATGAACGGTAGTCGCCCAACATAGATGGGTTCCAACGTCCCTGGTATCTTGTTTTCATCGTCCTGATGTCCTGGTGAAATCTCTCTCCTGATTCGTCGCTTACAGAACAGACATATAGCAACCCTTTCATTTTAAAAAAAACTTAATGTTGTTACATTCCGTTTTCGGTAAAGTGAAACACTTGCTTTTTTATTTAACAAGGTCACTGTTGAAGTCTGGAACCAAGAAGTTCCGATTTTTGTTTTGACAATTCTAGGTCACGTACCAAGTCATTTAATTTATTCTGAGTTGTGGGTGTACTGGTAGTTGGTAAAAAATGTTGTGTCACAACTGCTGTTTGCAGAAAGTTGTGAATCAGATTCTGATGAAGAATTAGAATCACTGGGAAACACGATATCCAGGTTTAAAGGCGCTATCGGTATCGGTTGTTCCTCGCAATGAGGAACTGAATTTGGCGCAGAAGGCAAACTAGGATACTCTTATTTTATCTCTATGCTTTTTTGAAACCCCTTCTGTGTTAGTGATGCAAAAGTAGCAATCACTTACATGGTCAGTAGCTTCTCTCTACACTATAGGAACAGTAAACGGCATAGATTTTTTTTGGTGATGCATCCACTGCACTAAATTTACGTGACAACTCACACAACAAACATGAGGAGCCCAACTTTATCTTTTATTTGGCACTTATAATATAAAAAAATACTTTTTTGACTTCCTTAGATATAGATATAGCTTGGGACTTTATAATAAATCGTCCACATATAACAAAACTTATCGGTTGGATTTTTGCAACATCGTCGACTCGAACTTGCCATTTTATATCAAAACTGACTTAAACACTTGACTGTACTGTAAACGAGACAGAAACCAACTAAACTGCAGAAAACAATAAAACTCTTAAAGGTTTGTACAATACTGTGAAAATAACCCCTCTGCGGTCTTGTACTTTCCGGTCCTAAGGCAGGTAAAAATTATTTCAAAGATAGCATAATATAAAAGAGAAGCAGGTACTTGAAAATTGGACGTGCTAGGCCATTTATGGGAAAAAGTGTTTTAATAACTTTCTAAATAAAATGCAAAATAAGCATTCTTATCGGATGTTACGAAAATTGTAGACTTGTGAGTTAAAAGCAGGGTTCGAAAATATCAGATATTTATTATAAATACCAAAATATCGGATATTTATGATATATATCCGATATATATCAAATGTTTGATATATATCCATTTTGTTAATAAACAGTTATATTCTATAAATACAAAAGTTATTTAATCCTTCTTAAATACTCAATAATGTAGTAAAATCGTTTCTGCACTTTGCCAATTACTTCTTCGTAAAAAATAATGGAATAAACACAAAAAAACTTACTCTTTCGTAACGAATTTTTTCTGACCCGACTGACACCATTAATGCCGGCAAAAGTATTGCCATTTATGGAGTTGAACTTACGATAGGAAGATTTTTTTTTTTGCTTTGGTTGACTTTGCACAGGAATGCATACAGCCACTACATTTAACGTATTATATTTAACGATAGGTAGGGTATGCACAATTTGGCAACAGCCTTTTGGTTTTTTTGAAACAAATTTTGCATTCTTTAAATTCCTTTACGATAGGAAGATAGGGTAAAGGAATTTAAAGAATGCAAAATTTGTTTCAAAAAAATCAAAAGGCTGTTGCCAAATTGTGCATACCTTTGATTTATCATTTAAGTTTTAAGCACTTTAATGCTTTCTTTTTTAAATATAGATCTAAACTTTGGGTTTTATATGTCCTTAAGTATAAAAACTAATATATTTTATAGTTCTTTCATTAATTTTTCTTTTACTTAATTCAGTTTATTGGGAATGCTGTTTGGATTTGGCAATGCTGCAAACTGCTAAAGGCCCGATGTTTTGAATGCGTTCGGCCAGCTTACTCTTGATATAAAGATGGCTTGCGCAAATATGTAATTTTATTTGGCCGTCTGTAATTTTTTTTATTTGCTGGGCTGATGTCGAGTCGATTTATTATTTTTTACTCGGATTTCAGCAGATATTAGCGGCGGTGTCAGGGCTTAATTGTTATATACTGATTATTAATATAATCATATACACCTAAATAATTATTAAATTAGGTTTAAATAATATACCTATTTACACAAACTTCCGTTTTTTAATTATAAATACCTATTATACTGGATGTCCATTTAGTAATGATATCTTGTTAACTATCGACTTAAGCAAAAAACTTTTTATACAAAATTTATACAAGTAAATGGTATGCATCTTACAATAATAATTTTAAATAAATAAGTTGACTTAAAAATGCGCTACGATCTTAAAATCTTTTTTTAAAAGAAACATCCTATATATTTTTCGATTTTAGAATTACATGGCCAATTTTAAGCATTGTGTAAAATACGCTATTAATATTTAAAATTTTTCGAGATAATAACAGTTGGTAATCAACATTTTAGTCACTATGAATGCTTACTGAGCAAAAACGGCTTGAAATAGAAAAAACGGATTTCACTTTCCTATCCTAACTTTTTAAAAACTATCGATGGTACCAAGTGATACCACTTGTTTCTGAGAGAATGAGATAGCTTGACAAGAACTTATGTTAGGTCGAACATCCTATAATTTATTATGGTGTGTGTGTGTGTGTGTGATGGCACTGGTTAAAACCAAATGGCCAGCATCTCTCCTTGTTTAGAGGTCGAAAATATAATTTATTATATATGTTTATAAAATGTTAGAAAATAATTAAAAATCAACATTTTTTACATTTTACGATTTATTAAGCAAAAGCAATTAGAGATAAAGCGAATGAATCTCCTATATTAATATTATTTTTAGAAGGTATCTAAAGTTGTTTTCTACTTAGTTCTTCCAACCCTTATAAACTACTTTATTAAAAGTCGTTTTATTGAACTGATTTATAATAAACCACTTTTATTAATTCGGTTTAAGTTGTTGTTATTTGTATATTAGAAAAAATTACATTTCTTACCCACCTTATTAGGTTTTATCAATATAAAGACAACAAATTAGATAAAACGTCAATTTTAAGCCATTTGATATATGATGGAAAAAATCACTATAAATCGAGGCAGTTAATGGGATAAAATGGTAAGATCTAAACACATCTAAAAAATAGCGATTTTTAACAACAGTGGCGAATTTTCAGGTGAAACAAAGAAGGCTATATTTCAGCAACATAAATAAATTACATTCGCCAATGTTTCATACAAAATAAGAAAAAAAAACATATTAACTCGCAAGTAGCAGTTTGTAATTAACTTTCAGATAACTATTGGTTAATAGTAACTGGTAATTTGTGATTAATTTAAATGAGTTTTGCAAAAAGAAAAGTTCTTTATAGTCAGGGTAGAGAGGTAGTTGCTAATATAATAAGAATTTGCGATGAGAAGGCACGAATTCACGAAACAACTGTTTTAAACTGCCATTAAAAAATGACACGGGTCGAGCTGCAATGTATGCGGGTATTGCGGAGATCACTACAAAAAGAATTAGAAAAGAGGACCACGATAGAATGCAAAGCAATCCAAAAACCCGACTATCTTCGCCAGACAAAAATCATAATATAAAATTATTGACTAAAGATCTGGAAGGGTTTGATTTGTCTATCGTAAGACGATTAGTCAAGAGATTTTATTTAGAATGGATTAAGGTGCCAACTTAAAAAACTTTTACAAAAATTAAAAAAGGTACCGAATATCCTCTTGGGCGCGAAACATTGCGAAAACGTATAAAAAAGAATGGATTTTACTAGAAAAAGTGTCGGAATCATCGAAATATGTTGTTAGAAAAGCCAAGTGTACTTCAGAGGAGGTATAGACATTAATTAAGAAACGGAATTTCGTAAACAAGGTAAAAATATTGTGAACATAGACTAAACTTGGGTGAATACTGACTTACATTTTAAAACCCAACCGCTGTGTTCACACGTCGTTGTCGTGGTTGAGCCCAGTAGGATCTTTTGGAACATGCGCTAGAGTTGCTGGTTATCGGCAACTCTTTTGGCTAGCGTATAGAACGGGATCCGAAGCTAGGATGAACACAAGGCTTAACTCAAGTTGTTAGCATACCGTGCTGATGCGTGAATGACATCCTGTGCCTTAAACAGGTGTCTCCAACGGTGCCTTTGAGATACAGGGCGACCTCTTAGAGTATCTAGCCTTACTGCGGTAATGCGGGGTTCTGCGTGGTGGACTAGTACTTCGCTAGCTCCAAACAGAAAGCGGACAGAACCGCTTTCATAGGAAAAAAATGTTAAAGGTGCCACTCAAGGTCACAAGCAGACAAAGGTGCGCCGACCGAAACGGGTGAATCCGTTTTGAAAGGTGCCCCTGAAGTGACCGGCGCCTGTTTCACGGGGAAGGGCTAATCCATTCCGAGCAAAAAGGAGCTTAGGGAGGGTTCCCTGAATCCAAACAGAAGGCGGACAGAACCGCCTTTATAGGAAAAAGTGTTCCCTGGCTTTAAACAGAAAGCGAATAGGACCGTTTTCATAGGGTAGGGCCGGAGATGCGGCCTCAGAAAGATCATCTGGTTCCTGTAACAAGCACCTGGTAGCTACCCACGTCACTAAACCGAGAGAGGAGGGCATGACGGATCTAATCGTCTGCTCGTCATACTCTCCAGGAGACAGGGACACCAGAACACATCAGAACACATTGTGCTCCGAAAGCGACACGAGTAAGAGAAGATGTAATAACTCTCTCCCAATCTGGTATCGGATTCATTAGAAGTCCGATCCTATTGGGAGAAGATAAAAAGGTGTGAGCCACAATAGAGCGAGCGGTCGCAGTGGAGGGCGTAAAAAGTCCACTCACTTTAAACCTACATTTTAAAAAGTACTCTTATAGTTCTCGGGATACAGCTACCCGCACCCTTTTGTGTATAAACCCTTTACATTTTGTTTGCAATCGATGCGATAAATTTTAAAATCTATAATCTATAAATAAAGCAGTCTTACACCCTTTTATTATATTTTTTTAACTTAACCGACCCTCTATTTACCTTTAGTTTTGATATAGTAGAAATTGGATAATAACTTTGTTATTTTTTAAATCATTTTTGCTTAGTTAATTGCCAAATTTTAAAAAGGTGACTTTAAATTGTCTATAACCTCCAAAACACTAAATGTCTGTGTAGGGGCATAAATAGCCAAAACCAAAACTACATCGGTGCCAAAACTGAACAATATGTCTTGATGAATATCACGGTCTTAAAAGTTGCTGGTTTTTAAATTTTAGATCTCATAGCACCATACTAGAAAATTAATTTTAAACTTATCTTTTATAGTGAGGAGGACAGAAATAGTGCCAACTTGTTTTAAACATCCTGTACAATGTTTAATTAAATAAATATATAAAATTAATAAATAAATATCTTTAGTAAAAAATATATATAGAATATATTTAATATTTTTTATTTAATATTTATTTTTATGAATAAATTTTCTCCGCCTTTGGACTTCAAATTCCTTTACATTCTTCCCCCTTTCGTTTCCGTTCTTGCTAAAGTTGTGATACTATATTAGGGAGTATGTTTTAACTCTACCCCAACGCCATCTACATTTGTAAAGTAGAAATACAGTAACAAACGCCAAAAATTACTTAATAATATAAAATTTTTAAACCATTTTTGTATTGATATATATCATAAAAAATCATTTGATATATATCGGATATATATGATAATATATATCTTTGAACCCTGGTTAAAAGTCACTCAGTGTCGCTTAGAAAAAATAAATGTATTGTTCCGTGACACCGATAAAACACTCCTGTCTGTTATAAAAAACATTATTCGTAATATCCTAGGTTTCACTAATCGCTTTTTTATTGCAAATCAGGTTCACAAACGTTTCTATGGTAACAAAAATTCAACGTAACGTAATTGTGACAACTGTTTAACCTTTAACTTTCTGTCAACTTCTTTTCTCTTTGAAACACAAAACTAAACTGGCCCGTGCGGATTTTCCTCGCGCTTTTTATAGTGAAGTGGAAAAGAATGGAAAAGTCTGGAAAAGTCTAGAATTAGCTGGAAGGATTCTTTTACTACAGGATGTAAGAAAAGTGTAAAAAGGATGTCTCCAGCGTCCTCAGGAGAATCCGCAATGACCGTCGAAAAAGGGAAAAACTAAGGTAACCTATTTTCAATAAATTATTAACATAAATAAAATAATTCTAACCTTTTATATTTCTAATAACTAAACACTACCTAAAGTCTGTAACATTGCCCCCTCCCAAGTTTTGATCGTCTCGATCAAGAATCTTCTCGATCTTGATAGCGACACAGCCGTTCTAGATGTACAACTTTCATCTTCGCCTGTGGGCTCTTCTGAATTCGGTATACCAGATCATTAAGCCGGGTTACTACTTTATATGGTCCCTCCCATGACTTCTGCAGTTTCGGTGAACGCCCCTTGGTTCTTCTTGGATTGTATAACCAAACCTTTTCACCGACAATGAATTCCTTATGATTAGCTTTCAAGTCATAGCGGGACAAAATACGGTCACTTTCTTTTTGTAGCTTATTGCGAACCCCTTCGTGTATTTCTTGCAGTTGTTTACTGAGTTGACTTACATAATCTTCTGCTGTTTTTTCATTGGTAGAAGGTCGTCCAGTAAGTAAATCAACTGGAAGGCAAACTCCGCTCCAAAAATGACTTTGCAGGTGACGTTCCAGTTGTTTCGTGAGCTGCGGAGCGATAGGCTAGTAAAAACGGCTGTATCAGGTATCCCAGTTACTTTGTTGGTCATTTACCTTAATTTTCAGGTAGTTATCAAGAGTTCTGTTAAATCTTTCGACCATTCCATCTGACTGGGGATGAAGGGGTGTAGTTCTGGTTTTATGGATACCCAGGAGATTACAGAGGTTCTTGAATAGATCGGACTCAAAGTTTCTACCTTGATCAGTATGTATTTCTCTTGGTACTCCATATCGGCAAATCCATCGTTGAAATAGTACGTCGGCAATAGTGGTAGCTTCTTGATTTGGTATTGCGTAGACTTCCGGCCATTTGCTGAAGTAATCCATCGCTACCAAAATATAACGGTTCCCAGATTTACTTATTGGAAATGGTCCTGTTATGTCTATGGCAATTCTTTCAAAAGGTGCCCCTACATTGTATTGCTTCATCTTGCCATGGCTTCGTGTCTTAGGTCCCTTGCTGGAGGCGCAGTCCTTACACATTTTACACCAGTCTTTAACATCGGCACGATTTCCTAGCCAATAGAACCTTTCTCGAACCTTTTCAAGAGTCTTCATAACTCCGAAATGGCCACCGCCTATACCATTGTGCAAGGCTTGCAATACTTCTGGAACCCTTTTGGTTGGTAGTATTGTTTGATAGGCATGGCTTTTGCCGTCAGAACTTTCCCAGACTCTTTTTAAAAGTCCATCTTTCATTGCTAAAGAATCCCATATGGCCCAGTACCCTTTAAATCTCGGAGACTTTGAAGCTACTTTCTAATAGGGGGGTCATGCTGAATTTTCTGTCTTAAATTTTACAATATCTCCGAGATCAGGATCCTCTTGTTGTTCTTTTGTGAGGATTTTAGGGTCCCATTCTTGAGAGCACTGGATGCGTGTTCTTCGGCAGTGAAATTCATCGGGATCTTCTTGTTCTTCACGTCTACTGCAATGTTTACAATCTTCGGGGCAAGGTCTTCTTGATAGAGCGTCTGCATTTTTATGGTTTAATCCTCTTCGATGTTCAATTTTAAAATCGTATTCTTGAACACGTTGTAACCATCGTGCTATCTGACCTTCAGGATTCTTGAACTGAAGCAAGCACTTGAGTGATGCATGGTCCGTTCTTAGGTGGAATTTCGGGCCATAAAGGTACTTATGAAAGTGCTCCAGTGATTTGACAATAGCTAAAAGTTCTTTTCTGGTCACACAATAATTTCGTTCAGGTTTTGAAAGAACTTTGCTGAAATACGCTATCACTTTTCTTGGCCATCTTGTATCTGTGACAAAATTCCACCAATAGAAGTATTGCTTGCATCAGTGTCCACAATAAATGCTTGATTGGGTTGTGGATATGACAACACTGGAGGATTGCAAAGGGCTTTCTTTAGTTGTATAAAGGCTTCTTCACAATCTTCGGTCCATTCATAGCCTTTGTTGTTCTCGGTTAGTCGATGTAATGGTCTCGCAATGTCAGCAAATCCATGTATAAGTCTTCTATAGTAAGTGCACAATCCCAGGAAACTTCTAATTTCATGCTTGTTTTTTGGTGTAGGCCAGTGTTGGATAGCATCTGTCTTCTCTGGATCGGTTTTCACACCTTGTTCAGTAATTATGTGCCCCAGGTATTTAACTTCCTTCTGGAAAAGGTGACATTTCTTTGGACTAAGTTTGAGTTGGGCAGATCTTAGCTTCTGAAAAACTTCTTCAACATTTCTTAGGTGGTCTTCAAATGTTTTTCCAAGGATAATAATGTCATCTAGGTATACCAAGCATGTTTTCCAAGTTAGTCCACGTAATGTTAACTCCATCAATCGTTCAAAAGTAGCAGGGGCATTGCATAGACCAAATGGCATAACATTAAACTGCCACAGTCCGGTTCCGGTCGAGAAGGCAGATTTTTCCTTATCTTCAGGATGAAGTTCTACTTGCCAATAGCCACTTTTCAGGTCTAAAGTCGATAACCATTTTGAACCCGTCAACGTATCTAGAGTATCGTCTATTCTCGGTAATGGAAAACTGTCCTTCTTCGTGACGTCATTAAGTTTTCTGAAATCAACACAAAATCTAGTAGAACCATCTTTCTTCTTAACCAGGACTACTGGAGATGACCATGGACTCTGGGATGGTTCTATAATGCCTTGGTTTTGCATGTCTCCAATTAACTTCTCAACTTCGTCTCTTTTGGCCAAAGGAATTCGTCTTGGTGGTTGTCTTATCGGTGCTGCATCACCCGTATTTATTCGATGTTGAACTATGTTTGTTTTTCGCAAATCCTTTTCGGTGAGAGAGAAAACGTCTTGATTTTTTCTCAGAAGGTCTTCCAGCTTAGTGACCTGCACTGGATTTAGTTGGGCTTTTGAAGAAATTTCCAAATCTTGCAGAGCATCAGGTAGTTTACTTACAGGAACTTCTACAGGTGTAGTAAAGGTATGGGTAACTATCATATTAGCAGGTTGACAGGTACCAATTTTGTCACCTTGTTTTACTTGTTGAGAGTAATCCTTTACGTTCATCATTCTGACAAATACCGTATTTCTTTTGTTTTGAGTCAGAGTTCTTGCGGGTAGAATTCCTTTTGCGTACAGTGGACTATTTTCAATTGGTTCAACTAATAGAATTTCACCTTCTTCTAAGTCTTCACACCTTGCTTGGATAATGGCTTCGGAATTGGGGGGTAATATGACATCTTCTATAATTACAACTTCTCGAATTGATACTTCATTGTTCCGTGGAAATCTCATTACAATCTCTTCATTACTAGTTCGCAGTATTCGTTGTGGAAGGTCAAGTACAAACTTCTGATGTTCCATAATGTCAAGGCCAAGGATAACTTCGTGCATTATGTCAGCAACAAACACAACGTGTATAAAGGTTGTCGTCCCCAAGGTTATTCTGGCTTCATGTATACCTTTAATTGGTATGACTTCTCCATTGGCTGATTCCAAAATATAATTTTTCTCAGGGCGGAATATTTTGCAATGAGCTACGAGGGTTCGGCCTCACGATGGTATGTGTGGAACCAGTATCTAGTACCATCTCAATTCCCTGACCGCATACATTTCCAGGTACTACCAAGCTGGAACCATTATTTTGCAGCCGGGATACTTTTATTATTGTTGATGGGGCTTGGTAGCACCTAGCCAGCTTTTGCCCCTTGAAACTGGCTTCTGGGAGTTTTCCGGATTACTTGAAGGGACATTTAATCTAGTACAGTTTCTTTGAACATGCCCCTCTTTGCCACACTTCCAGCAAAGGATGCGGTTTCTTCGTCGAAAAGTCATACTGTTGTCTCCGTCTGTTTGCTTTTTACGTACGATTTCTTGTAACTCTTTTATAACTCTTGTCAAATCGTTGTCAGAATTGCCTTTTTCTTGTACAATGTTCATTCTTCGAAGTCTTGCCTGATTCCTGGATGTTTGTTTAGCTGTTTCAAATTGAAGTGCATAAGCAAGAGCTTCAGATATTTTTTAAGTCTAGCCATTCGTAACGCCTGGTTCATATCCGATCACGTAAGCCTTCAATGAAACTACCTACTGCTAATTCTTGTTTAATCTCTTCTGGGTAGGCTGGATATGTCAGATTAATTAGCCGTACGATATCCGCTTCATACTCCTGAAGGCTTTCATTGTATTTTTGTCTTCGTCCTTGGAGCTGCGCCTTATATACTTCCTGTAAGTGAGCTTCACCATATCTCATTTCCAGGAACTTCACAATGGATTCATAGTCACATTGTTTTGCTTCGGGAATATTTCTTAACCCCTCCATGGCTTCACCTCGAAGAGCAAGTACTAAGGCACGTGCCTTCTCTTGTGAACTCCATTTATTACCGTTGGCAGCAGCTTCAAATTGTCGGAGATACGTAACCCAGGGTACCTTGCCATCAAAAGTTGGTGGTTTCATAATAGTTGTTGCGGTACCACTTTCTGAGACGACGCTTAGACTAGCTATCTTTGAATTTGTCGCTGTACTTCTTGTGTATTTGGCCTTGAACTTGCTACTGTATTTTTCATTTCTCATATCTTCTTGGTGAGTTCTAATTCAAAAGCACTTGTTTTCTTAGTCATCTTGACTGTGTTGAAATTTCCTTTAAGTTTCTCAATTTTCACCATCTTTTTAAGTTCTTGTTTCATTTCTTCTTGGCTTTTAATGTCTTTTGAATTTTTCATGATTGTCTTGTTTCTGCTTGACTTCTCTTCACTTCTCTTGATTGGTCTTCATTTCTCTTTTACTCAATTGATTCTTGGCTGGTCTTCATTTCTTCTTCAAATCTTCTGGGTGGTCTTCATTTTTTCTTCAGATCTTCTTGGCTGGCCCTATTTGCTTCATCAGTGCGGTTAATTCTTCCATAGCTGCTGTTTAAAGTCTGGTCTAACAGGCATTCAAATATTTTTAATCGCTTTCCTTTCTTGTAGGTCCTCGTTCCGCTTCTGACACCAAATGTCTCCAGACCCCCGTATAAAACGGCGTATCCTGGTTTTATACCTTTATTGCAAATCAGGTTCACAAACGTTTCTATGGTAACAAAAATTCAACTTAACGTAATTTGAAAATGTTTAACCTTTAACTTCTGTCAACTTCTTTCTCTTGAAACACAAACTAAACTGGCCCGTCATTTTCCTCCGCTTTTTATAGTGAAGTGGAAAAGAATGAAAAGTTGGAAAATCTGAATTAGCTGGAAGGATCTTTTCTACAGGATGTAAGAAAAGTGTAAGGATGTCTCCAGCGCCTCAGGAGAATGCATGACCGTCGAAAAGGGAAAACTAAGGTAACCTATTTTAAATACATTATTAACCTAAATAAAATAATTTAACCTTTTATATTTCTAATAACTAAACACTAACTAAAGTCTGTAACAGTATTATGTTGCTTTTCCAATTTTTTAAATGGATGGTAAATTGGATCTTTAGCAGTATCTATTATTTAGGGACTTTAATTTAAAAGTGGCAAAACATTTATTTTATTTCTCTCCATTTTTGTTATCAATGTTTTTACCATATACATAAGGCTCATCTCTTGTAAAAAGTTGAAGAGGAACTGGGCTAAAAATAAAGCACCTCTACTTAAAGTATTTTCGACTATTAAAAGAAATAATTTTCCTTGCTATCCAGGATAGATATTAAGTATTTTTATGAAGTCCTCAAAGTTTGATTACATTCTTTATTTTTCAAAAATCGTGTGCCATGTCAAAAAAGCATTCGTGCTTCGAGGATAAACATTTTATTATTTTTTATATTTTTTAGGAAATATGAGTTGAATTTTGCACATTTTATGTAAAAAAGAACGTCCAATAAAAATAAACCATCATCCAGATAATAAAGTGAGAAACTAAATAAGATGTATTGATGAAAAAGGGATCGTTAAATTTAAAACACATCTTTCATTAATAATGCTATTTTTTTTTAAATAAGGAATATGATATATTCACGTTTATGTAATTAATGTGATTTATTAAGAAACTAGAGAACATAAATGAATTAAAAGTATTCATTAAATTTGCAAAAAACTTTTGTAAAAATTAGTCCAGTTTTAGAAATAACGTAAGTTTTAGATTTTAAAACATTTTGTAATTTTTTAATTCAACGTTGGTTATTATATATAAAAACTTAGAGTTTCTATACAATAACTTCTGATTAAAAAAAACACTTTAGGTGATTTAATATAAAAGAATAATATTATAGGGGTAAAAAAACAAGATATTTATTTATATATTTTTTATTAACTGCAATAGGTATTCAAATTACTTTAAAACATTAAAAACTTTTTTTACCTACATTGATTCTATAATAATACATTTATCTAACGTCAATATGGTATGGTTATCATTTCTAAAATATAAAGACTTACCTATTAGTATGGGATCCGAATTAGGAACGACCTTCACCCATCTGTCAACCGAATGATAACTATTTTTTATCAAATATAGTATGTAAACAAATATATTGCCAATAAATTACCTAAAAACGTATGGTCAAGGCTATGATGATTTAAAAAAAATATTTTTTTTTATTTTTTTTATTCTTGCTGCATAATGTCTATTCTCCTTTTTTATTTTACATGACAGTACCGATATTACTATTTTTTTCTTTAAATTTTATAAATAAAATTTTTATAAATAATTTCATTAATTTTATATTTCAAAACTTTTTATTTATAAAATTAAAAAAAAATATATGTAAAATAAAAAAATAAGAATTGACATTAGATAGGGAGTATCAACAATTTTTCAATTTTTTTTATTAATCATATCCGTAAACATTATTTTTTAGGCAACCCATAAGCTATACATTTGTTTACATACTACATTTGATAAAAAATAATTTTCATCCGGTTAGCAGATAAATAAAGGTAGTCCCTAATTCGGATCTTAGACTATATATTGGAATAATAAGTCAAAAGTCCGAACCCCCCACAACTCCTCCAAAATTACCTCAAAGGTCACTGGGGACTTTTCTATGGAAAATGGGTTTCGGCCAATTCTTTCAAACTTTGCATAGCGATAGTTCTTAACATGCTGATCAGAAGTCTTTGGGTTTTTTTTTTAATGAAAATGGGTTTCGGCCAACTGTTTTTAAACTTGTACAGTGATAGTTCTCAACACGCTGATCAAAAGTCTCCACAGACACAAAACCATGACATTTTGACTAATAGTTTGGTTAATTGTTTGTGGATTTTGATAGTGTTGTCAATGTAGCCACTTAAAGTTACAGAGCTACAATCTGATATCCCCTCTGTACCTAAACCTTACGTGGTATGTTGCCTCCATTCTTCAGTACCTTCTCCTCTGACTCAGTCAAGGCGAGGAAGTATTGGGGGGGGTTACATACCCCGTAAGAAATCCAGGAACAGGGGATAGGCTGTAGCTCTTTAACTATTTAAGTGGCTACAATTCGACAACACTATCAAAAAATTTCGCAAAGCAATTGACCTAACTATCAGTCAAAATCATCCCACTGACCTTTGTTGGTAATTTTGGGGGGGTTGGGGGATTTTTGGGTTTTGTGCCCATGGAGACTTTTAATCAGCATGTTGAGAACTATCACTGTGCAAAGTTTTAAACAATTTACTGAATCAAATTTTTCATAAGAAAAATCCCAGTGACATTTGAGGGCGATTTTGAGAGGGTTGAAGGGTTTTCGGGTTTTGTGCTAGTGGAGACTTTGACCAGCGTGTTGAGAACTATCAGTATGAAAGTTTTAAAAAATTGACCGAAACACATTTTCCATACGAAATTGCGGGATCCTTTAGCGGATTATATTTTTACATGCTGGCCCTTGCAGATTACAAGTGTTTTATTTTATTGTTTTACACTAAAGCTGTGGTAAGTTTTTTAAAAAGACTCCATATTTAAGTCCCTATAAACATGCCATAAAATATTACTTTATGTATTTATGAAAAAAATCAGGCAGTACAAACACAGTTATTTGTATGTTGTTTAATTTTGCATAAAGCAGACCTATACGAAAAAAAAATAAAAAGCAAAAAATTTGCGATGCTGATTAAAATAATCTGGTAGTAATTGTAATATATTTTGTTATATTACCGTTATTATTACCGTTATAAGTATATTTTTCTAAGGTAATGATATGTCGGGAAGAGTAACATCTAATATATACTTTGAAAACAGTAAGAAATTGGTCCAGTGGAATTTCACAATTTCTTAAGAGAAATTTACAACCTATTTTTTAAAGTACAATATTTACATCTTTAAATTTACCTAATAATACATTTTTATAACAGTGCGTCTAAATTTTGTTATTTTGTTTTATATAATATATTTATAAACTAACAGTTAATATATATATATATATATATATATATATATATATATATATATATATATATATATATATATATATATATATATATATATATATATATATATATATATATATATATATATATATATATATATATATATATATATATATATATATATATATATATATATATATATATAATATATAATAATATAACTTAAATAATTAAGTTACCAGTTAAGGAAGCATTTGTAAGCAAAGAAAACCTTATATTTAGGCTTTTTTATATATAACTAAATATCATTTTAAATAAGCCCTTAAAAGTTACCAATATTTTTCTGTGTACAATTTGCACAGGGGTAAAAAATTATTTGCAAATATATTGTTGAAACTAGTTTTATTCTGGAACAATAATTTCTATTTAATATTTGGCCTATTTTTTTTTAATGTAAGTTAACTATTGGTCAATATTACCAATATTAATAGATATCAATACTTATATACAAAATTAAAAAATATATGTTTCTGCAAAAAATGATAATTAGCCTAAGAAGAGGATAACAGTTAGTCAATATTTTCTACATTATAAAGCAATTTTATAAACCTTTTTGGGTAAACTAGTATTTATTTTTAAAATAAAGATATATACCCTTTTATAATAACGAATATCTAACTATATAAATTTTACAAAATTTTTAGTTGATATCTAGGTTTAAGAGAAAATAAAAATTTAGTTATAGTATAGATATTGTTTACCATTGAACCATTTAATTTATGTGTGCAAACTCTCACACATCAGAAGTCTTAACTTAAAAATCAATATTTGTTAGAAATGTACCCATTTTTTGAACGGCAGATTTTATAGGTAGCTTAATTAAGACCCAGGTGTTAAAAATTGGACAAAAACATTTTATAAAAAATCAATAGGTAATCCTAAAATCTAGTTTATAAAACTACTTCCTATTTGTTTATCCAGTGGGTCAAAAATTATAACATAGTCTCGCTTCCTTCTTCAATTCATTCAACCTAATTATTTCCAAATTTTTAAATTCTAAAAATATTTGTGAACATATGTTATAGATATCATATCCCAATTGCAATGTTTTCAAAATGCTGTCATTTAAAAATTGTCAATTTTTTTACTTTTGCTATTTGCAAAATATAAGTTTAAATTTTTTTGAATAACTTTTAGAGAAAAGAAACTACCTGTTAGAAAAAATGAAAATGGGGACAGAATGTAAAAAAGTTAAATTGTACCAACTCTGGGAACGATAAGAGAATGTTTATAAAAATGACATATATTATAAAAAAAAAGTTAAAATTAAAAAAAACAAGTACTTTCTGATGTATAGTATGTCAATCCTATATTTTTGTAGAATTGAAATTGAAAACATAATATAGCTCTCCCAATATATAATTAATAATTTTATAATAATAGTGTTTAAAGTTTTTAACTCTTTCAAAATAGATAAAATTATGTTTCAAATATTATATTTAAAATTTATTCTACTAAATTGCAGTCTTCTTATACCTTTAAGCATTTGGCCACGTTTAACAAGATGACATGCTTTTATCTAAGATAATTTTATAAAAACACAGGAAGCTTTTATGTTGCGCTGTAAAGTAACTTCAATGGATCCAAATTTATTTAATTATATTATTAATGGCAAAATGTCTTAAGAAGATTGAATAGTATTTATTAGGTAATTTTACGAATAAATCCGAGTTTAAACCAGATTGACATTTGAACATTTTAGGCCTATAATTTTAACCAATTAGACGCTTGTATTTTCATATGTTGGTATGACAATAACCTAAGGTGATTAACTATGGGAACTGTCACGTTTGCAATTTTTAAACAAATTTTTCTTCGGCTAATTCTCGATTTTTTTTCAAAATTCAAATCTGGAAAAAAATTCCGAATATAATTTATGGTTTTGGGATATTTTAAGTAAAAATAAATTTGTTAAAAATTACATATCAAATTATAGTTGGCAACTTCGGTTTGTTCTTTTAAATAGTTCATTATTGTATAAAATTTAAGGTACTACCATCTGCCATACACTTGTAAAAGGTTATTATCCATAAACCAAACCATTATAATTGCATAAGTGTTATTGAAGATGTTCGGGAAATAAATATCATTTTATGTTTTACGTAGATACATTTAGTCAAAAAAATAGGTTAAATAAACTTATAATAAGGTGTAAAAATGTAATAGTTGCTTTTAAGTTACGCACAAAATAAAGCATACAATTTAGGCCTGCAGCAAATCCTATATCTTATTTGACTGTTTCATATTGATGATATTTGAATTTATAAAGACGTGGATTCTCAAAAGATCTTACAAAAATAAAAAGTATTTTTATTACTCTGTCCATTTATATAACATTTTAAAAGAGTAAAATACAATTTTAAAATACAGCTCTTGGCAAAAATGTGGATTAATAACTTTTGGTATTACGTTGAATTAAGATTTATCTTTTTATTATTTTTAATAAGTTAAATAATGTTTACAATTAAAACAAAAAGTTCATTTTTAAGCAAGTAAATTTACAGAAGTTCTACCCTTATATGCTCCATAACATTTTGATGCATTTAAAAGTATTTAGTTTTAGGTCGTTATAACTCAATACCAAATAAATTTTTCACAAAATAGGATAAAACCATATTTATTTTACCCTTTCAATCTGTGTTTTATACAGTGTCATCTTTTTCCCCATTTTTAGTGTTTTTTTAAGTATTTTATTTCTATACATGTAATTTACGTTAGTGTGATACTCATTTATTCTTAATTCTTCACAATTACTTGGGGTATGACATTCGGTAATTACAAGTTTATAAATTCGTGTTTGCTTATTATTTATTTAAAGTTAATAGGTATTTGTGCAACGTCTGTGGTAGGACCAAACCGCTGTCTAAAAATGGTAAGATACCATTATCCAATAGGACTATTTAAAAAATTAAAGCATATTCATATATTAAAACTATATTTTTAATTTGTGTTTATATTATCTAAGCAAAATATTTTAAAACCTTTTTTTTAACCTAATAACATTTTTTAGTCATATAAGTTTTTATGATATTTATAAGTCTTAAATACTCAATCTCCAGAAAGCTTAAATTTTTTCTTTGATAATATTTTTTTAGCAAAAATTTGTCCATACAAAACAAGCAAACGATATCATCGGCTCTTAAAGACAAAATTATTCCGAGAAGCCTTAAAAATGTAAAAAAGTTAAGAAGTTAACATAATGGACGACACTCTACCAACAACATGGATAATAATGCTACCAAAAACAAAACCGCACGGCTACCACCAACAGCCAGTTAATGGCTCAGAGTAGATATACCAACCTGACACACGAGCATGCACCAAGACCAGACATGACTTACAACCTTCGATAATGGTTTAAGAAACTATAAAAATGACCACTGAATAACAGCTTTTTACAAATAAGCATACAAGCAAGATAATTTCATTTCCAGCATTTGTTATGATCATAGAAGATATATAGGTACTTTTATTTTTTATGGAGTAAAAAACGTTTTAAATATTATTTTCTGTATTTAAAATAAATTAATGTGCTGTGCTGTAAATTGCACGAATGATTTTTTGCTCCTTGCCATTTGTCAAATTAAAGTGAACACAAAAAGTTTATTTTTAAATCGTTTTTGATATATTTTTTTTAAGTTTTATTGTGTCTTTGGGAGCATGCTAAGTATCTTTTTAAAGTTTAAGGGATTCGTTTTAAATTAACATGTATTTATATTTAACTTATCAACCTAACAATATTGCCACATTTATTTTTGCTTAAATTTATCACTTAACGTTATTAGTGGACATGTAAAATAGCCAATTTGCTATTTCAGAGCCTTTTTTGGCTTTGAGTTACATCACGATAATAGGATTTCCGTACCTTTGATTTTTTTAAATGTATTATATAATAAATTTTTTCCATTTGTCTTCTATGTATTTCGTACTTTTTAATGTATGTAAATATGTCCTTATACTTTCTTTGCTATAAGGAAAGTTCTGTTTTTATAATTAAGATTTTTTTAAAATATCCTTGTAGCCATTTTTTCTTTCAGTATTAACAATTTTCACATTAAACAAAACGTTATAGATATATTTGCATGCAGGTGAAGCTAATGATGATATGAAGCCAAAAGCTATTACTAATATTTTAAATATATTTTGCACCTTAATATAAAAATCTCTTTATTTTATTAAACTCAATTAAGGTTTTTAAAGTACTAAAGAATATACAAACTTAATATTTTTTTAATAATAAAGTTATTCTTAGGATTTATTATTATTTTTATAAGTTTTTAATGTCTCAACCAAATGATGCATTTTGCTTTTTTATTTAATGGTTACGAAATATTTGAAATTTAACATATACTTCACGAAATACATTAAAACCGTTTAATTATAGTACCTGCCTATAAGATTCCTAAAAATATAATTAATAATTTTTACATCCTAGAAGAAAGAAAACTATTTTTTTATAAATTAAACCTAATACTTAAAGAAAAATTTTAGGGTATAATGCTACACTGTAACTTATTCGACCCTATAGTATTTTATATTTTGATTAATAATTGTCTATTATATCATATTCATAGCCTAAAGTTGAGTGCATTTCTACATATATACAAAAGATTGAATTTTAGCAGAGAAAGCACATATAGCACTCATTACTAATTATTTTAGAATTACCCACATAAAACAACTCTTTTTTAAGAGTTTAAAAGTCAAAAATAAAATTAATGTGTTAGCTTTATAGGTACCAGTCCCGGCTATAAATTTTAAAATAAGAAAATATTCCACTAAAACTTTGTAAGTGCTACAACATACAACTTTTTCATCTTTTGAAAATTCTGATAATTAAAGAGTTTTTGATGTGGCATGCATCAAATATGTCAAATTAACGATGTTTGGGAAGTTAAAGAATAACCGTTTCTATTTTAGTGGCATACAAGATTTTATAATGTAAACATTAGGAAATACATGACCTACATCGTAAACGGTTCATATTTGAAAAAAAATATACCAAAATAATTTTAATTTTACCTGCTGGGGTAACTCTTTTTACAACGAAGACTCCTAGACGACAGCACCGATAAAGGCGATTTCAGTAATAATGATGATAATTAACTATTAGACTATTTTAACATTTTAAATAAATAATAATAACAATAATATGTAGTATTTAATACATGAATAAATTTTATTCATATTTTATAATTTTTAATTGAGTGTAAAAAAATTATACTGTTCTAATACTTAAATTATATTAAAATAAATATAATAAATTAAATTTGAAGTAATAAAAACAACAATAATTAAATTATTAATATGGTTTTAAAAAAACAATTCATAGTTAATTAAATTATGAGAGCCGTAAACCCCAATTTGAAAAGGTAAAGTAAGTTTTTTTAGCCCTTCGAACATCCAAAGCAGCTTTTTAAATTAACAAAAAATTTAAAGCCAAAAAATTCGCTTTTTGCGACTTATTTCAAATCTCAAATTTTGCAGGAACATTTTAAAAAATCAAATTACATTAAATTTATTTAAAAATTACTTTAAATATATTAAATTAAATATAATTAATTAAATTTTAGGTAATAAAAACAACAATAATTAAAATATTAAAATGGTTTATAAAAAATAAATCATAAATATTTAAACTTGTGTTTTCCTAAACGTAGTATTTAACTGTACTGTGCGTATTATTAAGAAATAATCTAAAAAATGAAAAGTAGTGCATTTTTTCCTATATTTTGCATTTTTGATTAAAATTATTAGTAAAAAATACCAATTAATTAAAATATAATACTTTTTTCTGTATTCCAAATCAGTATTTTCATCCTGTTTTTATAGGTTACACTATCCTACCCAAAATTTTTGTAGGCTAGTTCATTATTTTATCGCAAATATTTTTAGATAGACAATACCCCTTGAAATTGACATGTTTAGTACTTAGGTCCCGGCAGAAGACCCTTGATTTTTGTGGGCCAGTATAACCATAACATTTTACTGATACTTATCTAGTAATTATGCAAGAAATCTTGCATAAGCCGATTATTTAAAAATTACCTAACATTATTACTTTGACATATTGAGGGTGTAGGTCTCGCTAAATGTACCAATATTTTAATAGGATCATATATTTCCCGATGTTTATTTTAAAAAATCCTATAGTTTTATAAAAAACAGGTAATTTGTAAATTTTTCATATATCGTTAAATTTGACATGTTTGACGGATCCTACATGAAAAACGCCCCTATTCTTAAATTTTTCGATAACAAAAAAGTTGTAGTTACGCCAAAATTAATCTACTCACCGATTTTTAGAGAAGTTTTTTATTTTCAAATTTAAAGCCAAAACTGATATTTATTATTTTCCTTATATATTATTTCATATAGTACAAAATATGGTACAAATGTATGTACATTTTTTTTTCCAATTGGGATTCATCCCATTGATATAGTTCATCTGCGGTATTTTAATAATTTAATGGGTCATTAATTATACGGACAAACTATCTTCTTAAAATAAATCTGATAAACTTGTTACTTTAAATTTCTGAAGTATTATCCTAAAACTTGTCCTGTTAATATAGGCGTTTAATTTTTCAGATAAGCGCTTATTTTTGTTTTTCATCAGTCCTAAAGCTTATGTACCTTAGCTGTCATTCTTTTTTTTTCTTCTCTGGTAGCCGTCTTGATTCACTACCCGAGGCAGCGCAGCCTCTTGGGCTTTTTGTGCCTAATCTCCCATTTTCTTTTTACCAAGCCTCCCATAAGTCTTGTTCCTTCTCCTAGTCTGTATAACCCCGCGACTGGTTGGTTAGCTGTCATACTTAGGTTTATAGATTTATAGTTTACAATTTATTTTACCTGTTTTTCTGTAAGAATAATAAAATAAAGTTTTTTTCAGAATATTATGTTTTTTGGTCTGCTCTAACAAAAAATATATTAATTTTAATATGACAAAACAATTTATAAACCGTTAGGATGTATATATTAGTTTACCTTTTAATGTACAAAATTTTAAATCGGATTATGGTTATTAAATTCGAACAATATATTTAAACATTTTAAAATTTTTATGGTAATTATCGTCCATAGCCAATGGGCGGTGGGAACGAGAAAGAGCAAATAATAAATGTTTTACTTGTTCAGCAGTGTTTTGATCTAAATTTTGAATCTTTTTCAAGGATGTTTCGCAAGGACAAAATTTAAAAATGTATTGTGTCTAGCGATTCTTGGCACAATAATTCTGTCTGCACGAAATTTTAAATTGTGATTATGGTTATTAAATTTGAACAATAATTCCAGAAGCAAATAGTAAGTTCATAAAGTACCTACTATTTTTTCTGATTTATTTTGTAGAAAAAATACGTAGTATATACGTTTATACTATAATAAAAAAACCTTGTAAATAAATACGAAATGTAATATTTTAGTAATACATTACTAAAAAGTACATAAAACCATTTTGGTGTTTGGCTATTTAAATTTAAAAGTAAAATAATACAACTTTGCAACATACTTTATTACATGTGAGATTAGGCAATCTTTTAGGACTTGGCTGAATCCCCTATCAAACTTATTTATACTATTTTGCTTCTGCTTAAAAATAAAAAAAATGTTTAACATTTTCTAATTTTTTCATGCTAATAAACTGAATACTAAACGTAACAGTAACTTAATTTCCGTCCGGAACAATAATCTGTTTATTTTTGATTAAGAACACTTAATAAGTAACCATGGTTACTGGCTTTTTGAACCAATGCAATAAATTTTTTGTTTATGTGTTTATACTAATATATTAAGCAACAAAATCGAAAACAATCACGTTCACCAATCAAAAGTGTTTCAAGTCTCGTGAAAATACATTTAAAATAAGGGATTTTAATTAATTGTGTTAATAGTAATAGAAGAAAAATTGCAAAAGTATATATATATATATATATATATATATATATATATATATATATATATATATATATATATATATATAATATCTTATTAAAAAAATACAGTCCCGAGTTCATAATTTGATTGAGATACTTGCCTATTAAAGTGATAAAATGCTTTTTTTATTTATAAGTTAATCAATATTAATAAAATACGACTTATACTTAGAAATTTTCAATTTCTGCAGTCACAGAACTAATTTAGTTTTTTGTATTTAACTATGATAACATCTAATATATTAAGCTTCTGTACATCATTTAGTATTATTTTCATTTTGTTATATACAAATTATTTACATATGTATGTGTAATTATAATATTAATATATTAATTATATTTTTACTACGACTAAAGATTTTATGATAGCATTTAAGCACTTGGTATAATGAAAGCAGCTACATACAGGGGGTTCGCAGTTCTATGAGATTTAATAGTTAATATAGACTATGATTAAACTACTTAACTTTTTTATAGAGCCAACCAAATATTCTTTTGAGATAGTAAAAGATAACATACTTTGTATATAGTAATATATAAATATATATATATATATATATTTATATTACATATTATATATATATATATATATATATATATATATATATATATATATATATATATATATATATATAATATATATTTTATATATATATATATATATAATATATATATATATATATATATACAGCGGTTCATTTTAAAAGAGGTTTGTGAATTTCGCCGAAACACGTTAACAAATTTATTGAGGGCAAGGTTTACGAAAAATTGGATGATGTTACTTTAACTCCCTAAACCCTTTAATCTTACAATTTTTAAATGAGACAAGATTTTGTGTGATATATTATTTTAAAGGGCTTTTTATTCTGTACATTTTGGAGTTCCATTTGTAAAAATTTGACTTTACCGCTGCGGAATAACACCCATTTTAAGGTTGAAATAGACATAATAATAAAATTTTAAAATTAGTTCTCTGTCGCCTTAATCCCATAAATATTAAGAAAAATAAAGGTTTACCTAAAAAAATCAGTAAAAACGACGCAGTCTTGACGTTATCTACGACCTCTTCAAACCGAGCCTATTTTGTTGTTATTAAAATTTACAAACGTACCTACCTGCTTTTTTATTTTGTATCAACAATAGTTTACTCTCTAAAAGAAAGAATTGAAATGGTGCTTAACTATTGTGCAAGTAATGAATGACCTCGGAATACTGCCGCTGTTTTAGTGCCAGACACCCCGGCAAAAATGTATTACACGTTTACTGTATTAAGCTTTTCCAAAAATTCAGAGCCATGGGATAGTTTTATTTTGTATTAACAATGGTTTACTCTCTGAAAGAAGGAATTCAAATGGTGCTTATCTATTGTGCAAATAATGAATGACCTCGGAATACTGCCGCTGTTTTTAGTACCGGACACCCCGGTAATAATGTACTACACGTTTACTGTATTCAGCTTTTCCAAAAATTCAGAGCCATGGGATAGGTAGCCAATTTAAAACGAAGCCGGCCCTCTTGATATGGCTACCTAAATTGAGGTTTTAGGACATTTTGCGGCAGATCCATAAATTTCAGTAAGGCGGGTTTCTAATATCACTCACATATCTGTCGGATCAATTTACAAGGTAACTAAACTCCACAAGTTTAAACCGTATAAAATTCACATTCTGCAAGCATTAAAAAAATAAATATCAAAGACTGCAATTTTTTGAAGAAATTACTCAGTTTATTGACAAAATCCCAAATCTAATTCTAAATATCTGTTTTACGTACGAATGTACATTTTTGTTAATGGAGCTGTTAATAAACCTAATTATCGCTATTGTAGTATGGGAACCCTCATATTTTTAGAGAGGGTCATACGCAGTACCCAGAAAAAGTTAATGTTTGGGCGGAAATTCTCGGTGATGCTGTAATAGATCCATTATTTCTCAATGAAACTCTGACGGAAGAGATTTACCTAAACCTATTGAAATAATTAATTGATCTACCTATTACAGAAGCAGCAAAAAAGTAAAGGGACGAGGTCGGTAACGCAATAATTAATGAAGAGCTTCTTTAATTTTAACTAAACAGGGCACCTCTCCACTACGCCAGAAATATTTGCGATTGGCTTAACGAAAGACTTACACCGAAGTGGAAAGGAAAAAGTCGTTTGGGCTAAAATCAGGTGACCTTGCAGACCATTCTATTGGTTCTCAATAGAATGGCCTGCAAGGTCATTTTAGCTCAAACGACTTTTTTCTTTGGGACCATTTGAAGTCGGTAATATATAAGACCGCTTCTCAAAACACCGAAGATTTAAAAAATCGCATAACAGCAACATGTAGGAAAGAATTTTCAAAATGTGCGTCAAGAATTTAAACAGCGTTTATTTTATTGTTTAAAAAACAATGGTAAACACTTTGAGAAATTTATTAGATAAGTCTATTTATTACCTAATGACTTAAATAAATAATAATAATTACTTAAACAGTTAAATAAGTTTTAATTCAGAATACTAGGGCCAAATTTAAAAATTGGCTTGTTACAGAATGAAAAGTCCAAAAATTTAAAAATTGGCATGTACAAAATAAAAAGTCCTTTAGAATGATTTATTACACGACTCCTCGTCCTATTAAAAAAACCTTTAAAACCTTTCCCTTTAATAAATTGCTCGACGTGTTTCAGCGAGATTCACAAACCTGCCTATTTTCGCAGATAACGTGGGTGGTAACTTATATATATATATATATATATATATTATATATATATATATATATATATATATATATATATATATATATATATATTATATATATATACAGTATGTCCACGGAAAAGGTGTTGAAGAGGAAAACTTTTTATTTTTGATTTTATCGAAAAAGCTACTCTTGATAAAAAATTTGCTACTTCTTAGAGTAAGATTGGGATAGAAACATTTAACATATTTTATACGCGGTGTTCAAAAAATTAAAAACTTAAAATGGTACAAGAGTAAAGTGCATTTATTTGAGAAGATATGGAAATAAGTTACTAGGAAAAGTTGTTTAAAATTAAAAGGTAGTCTCTAATACCAATTTTCGAAAAAATCGGCCTACTTTTATTTATTTGTAATTAAATTTATTTTAATATCAATTTAAATTTTTATTATCAATTTTATCAAATTTTTTGCTGTAAAGTAAGCATTTAAAGCTGACGATACTACGGCTAATGAATGATAAAAGCGAAGTGTCAATAGCTTTATTGACACTTGACACATTGTCACTATCAACGCCTACAGTACAAAAATGAGTTGTTAATTTGAAATTAATTAATTGATAAAAAAATAATTTTTATCACAAATTAATAAAAGTAGGCAGATTTTTTGAAAACTGGAATTAGGAACTATCTTCTACTTTTGAACAACTTTTCCTTGTAACTTATTTCCATATCTTCTCAAATAAATGCACTTTACTCTTGTACCATTTTAAGTTTTTTCAATTTTCTGAACACAACGTATAAAATATGTTAAATGTTTCTATCCCAATCTTGCTTTAAGAAGTAGCAAATTTTATCAATTTTTTAATATAATTTCTTATCAAGTATGCTTTTTTCGATAAAATATAAAATAATAAATTTTTTCTTTAATACTTTTCCGTATAGTATATTATAATATATATATATATATATATATATATATATATATATATATATATATATATATATATATATATATATATATATATATATATATATATTATATATATATATATATATACATATACAGGGTGCCACAGATTGAGTGCATGCATGGGGATCTCGAAACCGTAAGAGATACGAAGTCGGTTAATTATGGAAAGTTGCATTTAGGTGCCTAACAACATGCCGATTGATAGTTGTAATCCGAGTACTTCCGGAAATATCCGGAAAAAACGAAATTTGCTGATTTGGTTTTTATTTTTTCTGACGTTATTTAAAGAGACATGAAAAACAAAAGACACTTTCTTATGGCCATTCTTAAGCTCTACAAAACAGCGTTGAAGATTTTCTGACGACGTTTCGTTTTCGTTAGACCATCATCAACTTTATTTTTTAAATACGGACCTGGCTTTTTAATTTAATTTTTTTGAACCTATTATTATCCCAATTACAAAAATGTATAACACTTAATATTTATTAACAAATATGGAACGCCCTTATAAGAAATGATGTGCGTTCCTTGTCTTACTCATTGTCTCTTATGGAAAATATGTTTATTTAACAGAAAAATATTAAGTGTTATACAACATTGTAATTGGGATTTTAACAGCTTTAAAAAAATGCAATAAATAATTGGGTGCTGCATTTAAAAAAATAAAGTTGATGATGGTTTAACGAAAACGAAACGTCGTACGGAAAATTTTTTAACGCTGTTTTGTAGAGCTTAAAAACTGGCCATGAGAAAGTGTCTTTTATTTCTCCATATCTCTTTAAATAACGTCAGAAAAAAATTAAAACGAAATCAGCAAATTTCGGTTTTTTCCGGATATCTCCGGAAGTACTCGGAATTTTACAACTTTCTACTTGGCATGTTGTTAGGCACCTAAATGCGCAACTTTGCCATAATTTAACCGACTTCGTATCTTTTACGGTTTCCGAGATCCCCATGAAGCACTCGAATCTGTGCACCTTGTATATATATATATATATATATATATATATATATATATATATATATATATATATATATATATATATATATATATATATATTATATATATATATATATATATATATATATATATATAATATATATTATATATATATATAATATATTATATTTATATATAAATATATATATATATATATATATATATATATATATATATAATATATATATATATATATATATATATATATATATATATATATATATATATATATATATATATATATATATATATATATATATATATATATATATATATATATATATATATATATATATATATATATATATATATATGTTATATCCGACTCACAGGACGTCAGCCATTGACCCCGGTCACACGGTGTCGACTCGCCATATTTCAACACCGCCAATTAAGCAACGTAATCACTTTGCTTATTTCACAATTTCCACAGACAAAGCTACAGATTCAGCATTTTATTTAGTATTTAAGCACCTAGTTTTAGCATTATTAGATTATTCATTAACAGGGTGTTATTATGTCAGTTTAATTTTTGAAATTTAATTGTGATTAATTGTTTGTAAATTTTTTAGTAAAATAAAAGTTTTTAAAAAGTGAATTGTTAAAAGTTTGATATAACAATTTGGCGCAGTCGCAAGTAGGATCTGTCAACGCTGTCAGAACAAGAGGTGTCTAACTGGTAGCGGCGGATTCCAATCCCTTAACAGCAAAGGACCGAAATCATCGAGATCGCTCTCACTTGACCAACTACGGAAGGAACACCTAGTGAAGCCCCTGGTAGTCAACACAGGCCAAGAACACGACGACTCAGATGCTCCTGTTTGTGTAAGTTAATGAATCATTCCGTATATTTTTAAATATTGAAACAATTTTAATAACTGTTCGATTTTCTAAATATTATATCCCATTTTTCCCGAATTATAATTTAATTTTTATATAATACGTACCTTTGATACATTTTACAAATCCATTTTAAAAAATGTCTACCGAAGCCGACCAAAGCTTGGGAGACGTACCCGAAGTCGAGACCTATAGACTATCGGAAATTGTCCCCGAATTTGAGGGTGACCAAATCTTTTTAGGGACTTTTATAAATGCCTGTGATCACGCGTATAATATGGCCACTGCCAGTCAAAAGGTTTTTCTAGTGATTCACATAAAAAATAAACTAAAAGGTAGAGCTGCACAGCTTATTAGTGCTCGAAATCCAGCTTCATGGCTGGCAATAAAACAATTACTCACTCTCCATTTTGGTGATTCTAGGGATTTATCATCCCTGATTCAAGACCTACAACGCCTCAAACAATTATCCAATGAGTCACCTCTTACTTTCTTTAACCGCCTTCAAGTATTAAACTCAAAAATGTTAGCATCAATTCAAAAACAAATCTAACTGAAGAGCAAAAGAAAGCCCAAATTTCAATAATTGATACCATGGCCTTGAACACTCTATTAACAGGTCTGGAGCCTCGATTAGGCCAACTTATTCGTGCTGGCAATCCACAAACACTTTTAGAAGCGCATGCGCGCATTAGGAGGGAACTTCAACTTTCATACTACGAAAACCATCGACCGGAAAAACCAAGTCCCCCAAAACAAAATATTCCCCAAGAAGACCAGCCCTCAACCGATTAAGTGTTTTAATTGTGGGCGTATCGGTCATTCCGCTAGCCAGTGCCGGGCTCAGCAGCCTGAACGCCACACTTTCGCACAAAATTCAACCGCCTTCCAAAGACAAACCGCACCATTCACCCCCAAATATTCTAATGGGTACCCTCAACGACCCGCATATCCGTCTCAATCATCTAATACTTATCAAAATTCCAACCAAAACTACTCTCAACATCAACCAAGGCCATATCAGACAAACACGTCATCCCAATATCGCCCGTCCATGGCAAACAAAAACCCTAATTTCCAGGCTAATCCACAGAGAACCCACCACGTAAACACTAGCGATTACCCTGATCAGGAATATTCCTACGCTAACGACCCTTATTATGACACCTACGAATATCAAGATCAAAACCTTACGGACCCCCAAAGCAGTCCTTATCAAGACCTTGAACAATACCCGATTGAGTCCGCGACCAACGAAACTTACCAGGATTTTCTCTCCCTTCATACCCAACAGCATCCCCCAGACGAGTTCCTCCAAGAAGTAGACCCTTTAACGGAGCTACAAACCCAAGTAGCGTCACTGAACTTAGACGACATGAACCCCAACCTAAATTTTCCGGAACAAAACTTTCTTTAAACCCACTTTTGACCGTTAATTCGAAAAATCTCTATTACATCAAAGACGCAACCGAACAATTTAATCTTCTTATAGATTCTGGTGCTGGAATCTCTATTTTTAAAGAAAAAACTGTCCAAAAATTTACCCACAGGATCCCAGAAAATGTAACTATTCAAGGCATTACAGACCAAAAACTTGTTATTAAGGAATCAACCCTTGTCCCTTTTACCAGTGAAAACCCCCACAAAGTCTACATCTATAATTTGGATATTGATTTTGACGGTATTTTAGGCCTTGACTTTCTAGAGCACTATGAGTGTGTATTTGATTTAAAATCTAAACAATTAATAACAAATTTTAAAACTATCCCGCTTTTTAAAGTAGACGAAAAACCCAACCGCAAAAATATCAATATTTGTAATACAATTTCTATAGAGGGACGAACGAAAAAAATATACAAATTAAAGTGCGACCTTAGAAATACCGACGTCTTACTAATCGGGCAAGAAACCGAAAAAGTCAGGCTTCGACATGCCTTAGTGCGAGTAAACGAACTACAAACACACATTAGTCTTCTAAAACAAATTGCTGACTCGGAAATCAAAAATATAGAGACATTATGAGCGACACCAAACGGTACGAACTAGCTAGATCAAAACGAGGTATTTTTAATGGCGTAGGTACCGTATGGAAATCTCTAACGGGAAATTTAGACGCATCAGATGGCGAATACTTTAACGAGTGCATAGAGAAAGTGACGCACGACGAACGTCAAATCGAAAATTTATTAAAAAACCAAATTTTGGTAACTACATCAGTAATTAAAACTTTTAATTTTACAATTCAAAAACTTCAAATAGACGAAGAAACCTTTAATAATAACATCATAGAAATTAAAAATACTATTTTTAATATAACAGATATCATGGCTTTTTACGAAGGTCAAATAAAAACAATTGATTTATTTGAATCCCTAATGGAAAGCTATGCCTTTTTAGAAAACTACCTTAATGACATTTTGGATGCAATCACTTTTGCACGCCTAAAAATTTTACACAGTTCAATTATTACCCCAAAAGATCTGGTCAACTCCCTACAAGAAATTTCTCGATCCTTAATAAAAAATAACCTACCCTTGCCTACATACACATCATATATGGCACAATATTCAGATATATAATTAGAGGCTTTTCAGTCAGATACAAAAATAATTTTTGTTTTAAAAATTCCTCTAACCGAACCCAAAACCTATACCCTATATCACTTGTATCCCATCCCCATATTAGATAATCGAACAGGTTTTCAGCATATTATACCGACAACTCAAAAATATATGGCGCGTGATGATGATTCATTACTATACCTATCTTTTCGAAATCTGGACAACTGCAAACAACTGGGAATCAACACCAAAATCTGCTCCGACACCCGGATCGATGATCTGAATATTGCTCAGCATAAACTTAGTCAATATTCCGACCAATTAGACAGACTCATCAATGAACCCTTTGTTACAAAACATATACATAGGTTCACAATCTTCACCATTACTCTCATTGCTGTCCTAATTGTCCTCTACGTCTTCTGCAAGTGCCGAAGAAGAAGTGACCGCAGAATTGAAATGGCCATCACCAATGATGACAATCCACCACCTCCTCCAGTGCCCAAGTCAAGGGATACTATCCACCAAGGGCTGAAGAACCTGATGCCAAAAAGAAGACCCAGTACTCATCTCAACCGAGCCTTAGAAGAAGAAGAACAAATAAAACTACAATTTAATTAAAATTAAAAGTTGCCGCAGTAGCACCAACTTTTTTATAAAAAGGGAAGTTGTTATATCCGACTCACAGGACGTCAGCCATTGACCCCCGGTCACACGGTGTCGAGTCGCCATATTTCAACACCGCCAATTAAGCAACGTAATCACTTTGCTTATTTCACAATTTCCACAGACAAAGCTACTGATTCAGCATTTTATTTAGTATTTAAGCACCTAGTTTTAGCATTATTAGATTATTCATTAACAGGGTGTTATTATGTCAGTTTAATTTTTGAAATTTAATTGTGATTAATTGTTTGTAAATTTTTTAGTAAAATAAAAGTTTTTAAAAAGTAAATTGTTAAAAGTTTGATATAACATATATATATATATATATATATATATATATATATATATATATATATATATATATATATATATATATATATATATATATATATAATATATATATATATATATATATATATATATATATATATATATATATATATATATATAATATAAATATAAATATATATTCTGTTATCAAAAATGAAACTTTATTTCACAATTTCAGTGTCCAAAGAACTTAAAAGTATTAGGAAACCATATCAATACTTTTGTCATCTAGGAATTATATTTTTTAGCAATACTTAACAGATTGACATAAAGTTTTGAGCCTATTCTACGTATTTTATTTTAACAATCGATTACTTGCAAATTACAAATTATGGTACTTAATGTATTGACTTGTTGTTTTTGACTAAGTAGTTTACGTAACGAAATGGTACCCCTAAACGAATTACCTTTTATCAAATTGACAGTACAATGGATTACGTTCAATACGTGTACACTTTTTTCGAATTTACCCCTGCTTAATAGCTAGTTGCGAGTACTAAAAATTCATTACAAATGATAATATAATAGCACAATATTTGTAAGAAAAAAATAAACGGCAAAAAAATCAATGGCAATTTCTTTTTAGTTGTCTGCCTTTATCTAAAAATACCTTTAATATTTTAAACCTATTAGTTATATCTTAACTGTATTAATAATTATATATATTTTCTATTTTGTGTTATAAAAAATAACCTTAGCTTGGGACTAAATAAATAAGGTTATACATTGTATATACTTAACCTATCTGAAGTATAAAAAATGTACGGAAAATATACAAAAAGTCTTATGTTGAACACCCTGGCAAGGGATCAGTCTATAATATTCTTTATATCTAATTAAAATATAATATAATATTTAAATGGAGAAATCAGAAAATGTAATACAGATAGTTTTGTTATCTTAAAATAGTTTAAATTAAACTGTTATTTTTTAACATATTATACCCAGCAGAAATCTTTAACAATATTTGTGGCTTAAAAGTATTATTGGAACAAGATTTTTGCCTATTAAACCGACTGCATCAATTTTTCAGTTTAGAGAAATTATTTATTCAGAATTAAGCAAAGGTAACTAAGTGTTATTTTTACGGAGATTAAAGATACATTAGTATCAATATTTATTATTATAAAGTAATGTATGTTATTTTACCTTTTAATTTAGGAGTGACAACTGACTTTGTCACTCCCAATTTAACGTTGTCAATTTTCAAAATGTTCAAAATTTTATAAAAAAATACTTTAAATTATTTTAATTATTGTTCAATTTACCCTTTTTTAGACTTGTCCCACTTTTTCCATATAGGCGCCAAATAAAACAAAAAAACATTTTCCAGGTATATTACCCAATATTTTGTCAAGAACTACGCCCAAGTTATATACTTCAGAAACAAATATTTTTAGATATAAAAAAAAGTTTTGTCTTTTACCGTATTACATTTTGAGATTTGTTTAAGAATTTTATAAGATACAATGACTACAAAAAATAATATATTTTATTCTAATTTGTGCCTTTGGATTGAAATTTTGCCTACCTAAGTAATGTGTCACTATATAAACAAAATATGGTATAAGATAAAAGGCAGTTTATTATTCTTGTTCTTTTCTTGCTTTTATTCGAACACACTCTTTAGTACAGTACCTATATTTAAACATAAAAATACTTTTTACTCAATATTACTTTCATTGTACTATTTATATTTTGCCTGCGATGTACAGTTATTAGTTCCTTTTTGTCGTGGCATTACATCTTCATACGGTGGTACATTTGCTTTCTTAAATTCATTTCTTATTTTTTCAACATTTTGCATAACTCGTAACAGGTTCAAACCAGCTAGCTTCTTAAGTTCATCTACATTCCATTTTCCTGTACCAATCAGTTCAGCAAACAGCGTTGGGTAGCTTGATACATCTTCTAGACCTTCTGGTACACTGAAATAAAAATAACAATTAGCATTAAAACTATAGACTTTTATTTTTAAAAAAACATCTACAGGGTGTCTCAAGACAAACTGCGGCGATCGATTTCTCGAAAAGTAGGCTTTGGAAAATTTTGTCAATTTGAAGCTATACCAATGAAGATGGAAGTATCTATTTACTCTGAGTTGAATTTATGGTTGGAAATAACCTACTTGATAAGATTTTTTACAATATTTTAATAACTTAGAATACAGGGTATTTAAAAAATTTAAAATAAAAATAAAATTGGGAAATTTGTCAAAAATCATGTTAATTAGATGGATAATAGAAGTCGTGGAAAAATTGTCAGTTTAAAGGTATCCCAATGTAGATGGCAGCATCTATTTACTCTGAGTTAGATTTATGGTTAGAAAGGCTTACTTTATTAGATTTTTTACGATATTTTAATAACTTATAATACAGGGTATTTAAAAAAGTAAAAATAAAAATTAAATTGAGAAATTTGTCAAAAATCAATATTTTTATTTTATTTGGCATTAAAATAGAAATCTTTAAATTCTATAATTTTAACTTATTTGGCATTAAAAATATGGGCAAGTTTGTATAAGGTTGTCTGTTCCAAAAATTTTTTGTTTTTGATATATTGTCAGTTTAATATTTTTATATGACGGTTCAATAATACTCAGAGTTGGCTATAATGCCGTTAAAAAATTATCGGTATAAAAATTTTACCGTCATATTGAAGTATAACTAAACATAAAATTAGTAATCGCCATATGAAAATATTAAACTAGCAAAATTTTAAAAATGAAAAATTTTTGGAATAGAAAACCTTATACAAAAAAAAACTTTAAATTTTGAGGATTTAAAAAAAATGACATTTGGCAAGTTTATCAATTTTATTTTTAATCCTATTTTTTGCACACCTTGTACCATGGTTTCTTTATATTTTTGAGGTTGCTAAATCCGAATCCGGAGCCAGTTTGACCCTATCAGGTCTGGGTCAAGGTCAAATCTGCAAAATTATTCGCAACCAAATTTGAAGAGTGTACTTATGTTTTTAAGGTCGCTAAATAAGAATACGTGGTCAGTTTGACCCCATCAAATGTGGTTGCGGTTTGACCTTGACCCTGACCTGATGGGGTCAAACTGACCTTAGATTCTAATTCAGCGACCCCAAAAACATAAAGATATCTGGTCAACTCTTTCAGACCTTCAACTTTTTTGTAGGGCATTTTAAGGTTAAGTCGCAATCAAATTTAATGGGGTCAAACTGACCATGGATTCGTAGTCAGCGACCTCAAAAACATAAGTATACACTGTTTAAATTTGGTTGCGACTAATTTGGCAGATTTGACCTTGAAATGCCCTTCACCCCAACCTGATGGGGTCAAACTGGCCCTGAATTCAGTTTCAGCGACCCCAAAAACATGAAGATACCATGGTCAAGTTTTTCGGTCCTTTAACTTTTGGTTGGTTGTTGGAGCTGTGTTATTTTAGGGCCTGAAAACGTGATTTTTTACGTAAAAACTTAAATTTATCAAAAACACTTGGATTTAGGTATAGAACATAATACATAAAATCTGCCTAAAATCTTGTGTAGAATTAAAAAATGAAATAATATACAGGGTGTTGTGTTTAAAATAAATAACTTGTCACCTACTTCCGGTACAACCGAAAGTGCCACCAACCTTTTCATCAACATTAGTACCCTTCTTTTTTTTTTTTTTTTAAATTTTCCAAATCCTAGTTTAAGAGAAATTAATCACCGCAGTTTGTCGTAGGACACACTGTAAAATGATATATAGCTAAAGCGATCCTTTTTTTAATTAAACAAAAGTTAGCAGTTTTCCAATATAATTAAAAGTGTTTACTGTGGCTAGGAATACTTTTTTGCCTTAGTAGAGAAAGATGGGGCAAGCTGGAACTTCCGAGGATGACGCGTTTCGCGTCATCCTTGAAGAAGCTTAATTAAACATGAGATAAATTATAGTTGTTAATATCTGTTAACTCGTATAATCCTGTTGGCATTTTCAACAATTTCTCCTGACCTTTATCTGTGTAATATAGTTTATTTTTACCTGGTTCGATATTTGGAATAAAATTTTAAGTGTTTAAAAAGGAGACATAAAGTCTGCTTTGAACAGATGAGAACGACCTTTCAACGTGAATGGTTGAGATATGACTGACGATAGCTGTAGGCTGCTGTAGCTCCACTCCTGCTTTATAGGGCTTTATTGTAAAAAAAGGCTAAAGTGAGATGACTACAATTTGTTGCATCATAATTCTCGTACTGATTATTATAGTTGAAATAGATATTTTGGGGTAGTGTATCACGCACATAAACGCCTCTAAAATTTGGTATTTTTAACAATAGAATAATGTCTAATATCTTGATCGGTTTGTTTTGGTTAGTCATTAAGCAGCTTTATTGGTAGTTTTTTGGCACCTTTATAAGTATAAACCGTACATTTGTTTATATTTTTTTAAATGGGCACCCCTTCCTTTTTTCCCCAAAGCTGTTGCTTCAATTGTTTCGTTATGTCGCGCATTGGAACATGGTCGTATCGACAATCTAAAAAAGGGTTTTGAATCTACTTTTGAGATGTTTTAGAAAAACCAATGGTCATATAGAGAATCGGACGGCAGTTTCGGAATTTGAAATAAATTTTCTACAAAACCCTTGACACGAACTTGAAAAAACAGAAAAATTCACGGTTTTTTACAAAGTTATCTGCGCAACTGCGAATTTTAGTAATATGACTAATTTTGAGCATAATTTTTACACTTCAATATACCTACAACAAACCTGTAAACTTTCAGTATAATCTAGAGAACGGTTTTTTTTTTCAAGTCATCAAACTTTTGAAAAAATTGAAGGATCAACTTTTTGGACCCAAAACGTAAAATTATGTTAAATGAAAAAAAAAACGAGTTTTTTTGACATTTTAACATCAAGCAACGATAATATTTGCAAAAAAATCGAAATAATTAGAAAAAATTTTGATTTTTTTTTCGGAAATGCTTTCGAAAATTTGAGACAACGATTTTTTATCATTTTAAACTTAATTCAGCTTCTGCAACTCATGTTTTTGTTCTTTCGTTTTTAATTCAATTAAAAAAAGTTGATAAACTAAGTTCTAATTTCAGTAGAATGTCTCCAGAGTGTCCTCTCGCTTTAGTTTATGCTACTTTTTCCAAAAAGGGTAATTAATGGATCTTCTTCGATGATTCGGTGGGGTCTATCATCCTCACTACACCGTCATACTCGTATTCTTACACCAGCTAGTTCTCTGGTCGGTAGTACGGTAAAAGTTTCAACTGCATAAAAAATGATTTAGACATTGATTAGACAAAAAAAAATCGAATTTTTTTCGTTTTTTGTAGGAAATTTATTCCAGATTCCGAAACTGCCCTCCGATTCTCTATGCGACCATTGTTTGTTAAGATATAGGCGGTTGATATCTCTGCGACAAATTGACTTATAGAGTATTTAAAAAAAGCAAATTAAAGCTGGATAAGCAGACAATCCAGCCCATATTTATGATGGTCTAGCTAAAAAAAATTCCACAATCGCAGACTCAAAAGAAAAAATTTTCGAAAATTTCATTTTCGCGCTATTTTTTTGGATTACGTAACAATCGTGACAAAAAAATATCCAAAAGATCTTAAAACTAGAATCTTAATGCTTCAAAATGTTTTTTTAGATTGTCGGTACGACCATTTTTCACTGAAATAAAGCCTGTCAAAAATCACCAAAAATTTTCAAAAATTTTTTGGACCTTAAATTTTTTTATTAGTGTAATTTATTTTTAAATAAATTTAACCATATTGATAGTTTCCGTATTTTTGACTGAAAGTATACTTACTAATTTATTCCATCGTATCCGGCTCCCAGTCCTACATTGTCAACGCCGGCTACTTCTCTTATGTGATTAATATGAGCTGCAAATACATACATAAGATTTTTACTATTATATTAGTTTAATAAAACATAATAAATTTTATAAAAATATATCAGAGAGTTTGAGAAAAAGTTGAAAAAAAAAATCGCGAGCACAATGTTATTATACACAATGCAGCCTAGAAAAGTTATTTTTTATATATTTTTAAAAGATTAGCACCTGCTTACTGAAAAAAGGCAGTTTGATTTTAAAGATTTTTGGGTATGCTGGAGGGCTTAATTCAAGCATTGTGTGTGCTTTTCTTAGTCACAAAAGTCTACTTCATCTTTAAAATGTATAGTTTGACACCTATAGGTCTTTTCCATATAAAAACCGCTATAAAAGAATAATGACCTAAAGCTTATTGCTCGCAACGCTAAAGCTGGGTTTTCACTGCGCGAAAATAACTCGCGCAGCTGTTTTGCGAGAATTACTCACGAAGTCCCTGTTTTGAGCAAACTATTTCCATAAAGCAAAACAATTGCCAACATACAGGTAAAACATTTGAGTCATAAGTTTGCGCGAGACGAGGCGAATGCCAGTCTTCCTGGTTCATTTCGAAGCCTCAAATACGTGTAAGTTTACACCATAGAGTAACCGTATAAAGGGGTTTCACTTCTATGTATTTCCCTATGGAAGCAATTTGATTTTTATGGACCATCCACGGGCATGCGAATTAAGTTTGTCGTGATTAGCAGAGTGTCTGGCCTTCCTCATCACCTCTCGAACAGGGTCGTAGTGGCTCATTAAATTACCAAAAAACATTTTTATTAATAATAAATCGAAACAATAAATATCAAAAAATTATATATTTTTTAAATATTTACCTAACGTGTAGCATGTAGCAGTAAAAGTTTCTAGATAATTTTTACTCAATTATTTTAAAGAAATTAAGAGTAAAAATAAGTATTTTTAAAAGTGTTTTTTGAATAATAGGGACAATTGTAAAAAAGTTTGGTCCCGTCAATTAATCAGTGTTTTATCATAAAATCATACAGTTTGGGTGTAACTTGTTTTAAGAAGAAATTATAGGAAAAATAGTGGTGTTATAAGGTTGGGTCAAAGTAGGGACTAAGAAATTAAAAACTCGGGGGTGGCCGCAAATAAATAATTTCAGAGTCGTAGTCAGCGCTGCAAAGAACCCCCTATGCCATATTTAAATAAGAGAGCTATGAGACGGAGAGTCGGGAATTCATCTACGTAAGACTCGTAATTATTATTGGGTTCTATCTCACGGGCTTCAGCTCTTTTGCGAACCAAACTGGGGCCAGACAGCTTCCCGCTACACGCCCTTTTCTCTTAGCTTGTCTCGTTCTAAAATTTATAATTTAAATCTAGACTCCTGTCCGCGAAATAAAAAGCACCGGCCCTCATTGCGTTCCGCGCGTCTTTGTTCTAGACTTTTGTAAGCGTTATTAGGTACTGTAAGCGACAGCTTGAAATCGGTGTAATATTGCGGCGTGCAGGGAAAATACGGGCTTGCCGCAGAGTCCCCGACATCTTCCACACTTGTCTCAGGCTTTATCGGCGCTTTAATAGTCTGAATACTATATATTTGGATTTTATTGGGTCTTCAAGGGTAATATTGCAGGCGGACAGGACGGTTCCTGTGAATTTATTAAAAATATATTTGCGGTAAAACTCAGGGTTTAATTTTCTTAGTGTTATCCTTGCGCCCTTGTCAGTCTATTGTTTATTCCCATCCCTGTCGCATGTGGGAAACGAGATGGAACCCTGAGGACCGGTCGTTCCAGGGTTCTACCTCGTGCCAGTGCGACAAAGCGAGGAAATCGGGACTTACCCACTTAGTCGACCGACGCGGCTGCGCGAAGCAACTGCGGTGCCTAAGTAAGTGGTTCGGTCACTTGGTCGGCCCAAGCCAGTTAAAGACTTTTCTTTATTTTGTGACAATAATTTTATTTATATCAGTTTACTTATACAATTACAAAGAGTCTTAAAATTTTTATTTTCCATTATAACAAAACAAAATACAAACCTCGTTCTTAAAGGGTTAAATTTAAATAAAATTTTAAAAGTTTACGATTGCCGAAATAAATAAAAAAATATAATTAACAGCCTTTTACCAAATCTCCAGGACCGTAAAAATTTGAACCGGAAAAAAAATTAAAACCTGTCAGATTCCCTAGTTGAAAAGTAATACTTAAATACTTAAACACTAGGCCTAACCACAACTAACCAGTAATTTTAGATTTTTACTCGCTTATTCAAAGCAACCATCAACTTCCTATAGAAGCACAAAATAAACAACACCACGAAGCCACGCTTCAATCAGACCCACTGACCACACTTGCTATCCAAGCAATAAAAAAAAACAAACTTCTTATAGGAAGGAAAACAGAAAATAACAAATAATTAAACCTTCGAGATTATTTTAAAAAACTAGGGAAATAAGAACCTTAATAAAAAAAAATTATATTAAATCTGAATCCAAATAAAAAAATATTTAAAATGTAATTAAAAATAATTAGGGTAAAGATAGCCTGATTCGATTCGCGGGGAGAGATGAGCACCCTTGATACCGGCGCGGCGGACAAAGTAAAGACAGCGTCGACCGGCATGCAGTCGTCTTTCGCGTAATCCCATATGAGCGGGGTGCCCAAGGTTGCCAGATCGACGATCAACAAATTTTTTAAAGCAAACAAACTTTTTTGTAAGGAGCCCAATTTCGATAAATGTATGGTCAAAAATATCCTATTTAAAGAACATTATTTGCATCTAGCAACATTGAATCCGTCTGGCAATGGCTCATTTTTGTCCGACCGGACCTGAAAAATTGCGCAGAGATACGAAAATTTGACCATCCACGAGTTTCTAGGAAAGAAGCGAACATATAGTGAAATATCTTTATACAGATAATCTTTGGTTTACACCAAGCAAAACAAACAACGCGAAACACTTTAATTCACACCCAAAAACCGACTAGCCATCCACTCACCTCAAAACGTCTTTGCGCAAAAAGTTTTGGGATACGCGCTAGGTAACCACAAGGCGAGACTAGTTTTGCAAAACGGTTCCGCGTATAATTTTCGCGCAGTGAAAACCTAACTTTACAGCAGTGCTGTACAGTGCTGTAAACACACTTACCTACTGCATCTGCTACGGTTGACCTTTCTTTACAAGTTAAAAATAAGGAATAAAAATTGACCATAACCACTCCGCCGTTTAACGCGAGCTTGCGAAGAATTTCGTCAGGTACATTGCGCGTAGAATTGCAAATAGCATGCGCTGAAGAGTGACTAAAAATTACAGGCGCTTTGGAAACTTCTAGAGCATCCCGCATGGTCCCAATTGAGACATGAGATAGGTCGACGATCATCCCCAGTCGATTCATTTCTTTTATAACGGCCTGAAATATAAAAAATATAGGTATTTAATAAAATATTTTTCTTAGCCTCAAGATTTTTTTTGGCGAACCAAAACTGTTGCTAAATAAAAAGATACTAACTAAATTATTTTATCTTTTCTGAGCCTATCAAATATTATTTAACTTTATTAAATCGGGATATCCAGTTGCGATTTACCAAAAATTACGGATATTAGATATGAAAGTTAACGTCGACGATCGAATCTAGTTGGGTTTATTGACATGTCTTAACACTGATGCTAAGGTATCACTTGTTTACCATGCAACCTAATGTACGTACATGAATTGCTTGTTGCTTGTGTGACTCTTTTTCGACCGTAGTGCAAAAAAAAACGTTAAGGTCAATTTTACTTAGATAATTAAAAAATCTATTTTTATGTGATATCGTTAAAGTAAAGCTAACCTCGGTTTGAGATTTAAATCAGTGTTTATCATTGTTGACAGGCAATGTCACTAAATGTGCTCAGTAATCAACGACTATATACTAAAGGACTGCTCAGTTTGCCGAATTTGTCTGCCAAGGTCAAATTCGCTCTGACGTCACCACCGGTGCTGGCAGAAAGCGCGTCTATGCGTTATAGCATTTTCTGCGAATTTAAAAAAAAATTCTTAGTGAAAAATATATTTTAAGCAAAATTTGGATCCTTGCTTTTAAAAATATTTTTTTTACATTCAAGATAAAAAAAAAATATAATTTTATATTTGTAATAAATTAAATTTAAAGCGGAAAAATTACATTATATGTAAGTATAATTTTATTATTTTAACTGTCCTAAAGTATTTTATTAAAACAATTTGGGATGGGATACTTAAAAAACAAGTATATAAACATAAAAGATTTACACACAAATAATTTTAAAAACAATAAATCACAATAAGCATAAAAAATATAGATATTTTTAATTAGAGTTAATAATAGTTGTCACATTTAATTATTGTTTACGGTTATATTAACATAAATTTAAAACAAAACCATTAAACGAAAATAAATCTCCTGCCCTTACAGATGATATAAACTAGAAAACATATATTTTATTCTAATAAAAAAACATTTTTTTAATTTACAATTTTTAAAATTTTTTCTCCGTTGTACACTATTTTACACTTTTTAAAGTAAGTGCTCTTTTGAAAAAAGAATCGTGGCTATTTACCTTTTTTGTTCTAAATCGAATTGTTACACACAATAAACAAAACGAAATAAATGTTTATTTGTCTTCTCTAGACCAAACTACACTAAAAGTACTTTAATAAACGCCAACTCTTCAACAAAATCTTAGCAGAAACCAGAAAACCCTATAAGTCACACATGATCAAATGGTCAAATAAATGTAAACAAAACTATTCAGCACCGGTGGCGACGTCATAGCTGCCCCCTCTTCCTCTAAATTTTCCAACGTACGTTAAATGGAACTGAGCAGTCCTTTAGTATACAGGGTGCCACAGATTCGAGTGCATACATGGGGATCTCGGAAACCGTAAGAGATACGAAGTCGGTTAAAATATGGCAAAGTTGCGCATCCTGGGTTTTTTATTCGTTCCTTGTCTTACTCATTGTCTCTTATGGAAAATATGTTTATTTAACAGAAAAATATTAAGTGTTATACATCGTTCTAATTGGGATTATAACTGCTTTAAAAAAAATGCAATAAACAATTGAGTGCCGCATTTAAAAAAAATAAAGTTGATAATGGTTTAACGAAAACGAAACGTCGTACGGAAAATCTAACGCTGTTTTGTAGAGCTTAAGAAGTGGCAATGAGAAAGTGTCTTTTGTTTTTCCATATCTCTTTAAATAACGTCAGAAAAAAATTAAAACGAAATCAGCAAATTTCGTTTTTTTCCGGATATCTCCGGAAGTACTCGGAATTTTACAACTTTCTAATCGGCATGTTGTTAGACACCTAAATGCGCAACTTTTCCATAATTTAACCGACTTCGTATCTCTTACGGTTTCCGAGATCCCCATGCATGCACTCGGATCTGTGGCACCCTGTATAGTCGTTGATCAGTAATAACTTGTTTTTAGTATTAATAATTATATATTTGACGTTACTATAAAATAAGATAAATGCCAATTTGTAATTTAACATTGAATACTTACAAAAAAATGTTTTCATCCCCCACATGCTTGCTAACTTGTGAGTTTATATAAAACCACCGCAAATTTTAGCAAACTGCAGATTAGGTCTTGTAGGTTGACCGGTAAAATTTATTTAACCTTGAAGTCCTAAGATCAAATCCTGTATAATGACTTTTTTATTACTTTTTTCTAGAAATTATTATGGGTAAATTCCTTTAAATTATTTTTGAAAATAATATAACATTGGGCATGTTTCCTGAAGCAGTAGTTAAATCTTAGTTTAAACTACGGATTAGCACGACACTATACAAGCAGACCTTAGATTATTAAGGTTGTTGTTTAAAATCAGTAATATTCCAAATCATACAAGACGTACAAAATAGAATTAAAAAAAGTTTACCGTTAAAAAATGTGGCTATGGGGATTCATAGTCATATCCTTAGTAATATAGCAGAATACTCACTGCATTTCCATTCTTCTACAATCAGATTTTGTAAAATATTTTTTAGTAAAACGTATATTCTAGATTCAAATTGGGATGTGTATAATATTGTAAAACTAGTTATAAATTTATTTTCTCCTATATTTATTGTAAGGTTGTTAACTAAAAAGACCTTCTTAGGAGTCAGTCGTGTAACTGAGCGAAAGCTTAGGATGGCAACTTTCTACAAAATTTTAGAAATCTTTTATTTGTAATAAAGTTAAATGGTTGATAACGTTTTAAAAAATATATAAAACATTGCCTTAAGATAAAAGAAGATTAAAAAAATATATTGAATTATAAGAAAAATATATAATTTGTGATTTGTTTTAAAATCTAAAGAATCGCTTTATCATATACATACAAAAGAAAGAAATGTTTTTAAAACTTTGCAGACTTAGCTGAAAATGCGTTTTATCTTATTAAGGATCATTGGTCCCAGATAGTCAGTGTTACTGAACAAAAAGTTATCCATCAGTAGTTGTTACCAATTTGACGTTAAGTTAACGACAATACTTGCGTCTAGAGATACCCCGGATATTTTGTTATAACCTAAAAAATTAAATTTTAATATGTAAAGTAATAATTTGGAGTCTTTTCTAATACGTCCCCGCATTTTCAAGTCTGAAATATAATTGGGGAAAATAAAAAGTCGCTTTGCTAACCAGAACTAACGATGACCGACTAGAACTTAGGGCTTTTGAATTTGTCTAAATTATCCCTACATAAAAGTTATTAACAAAATTTTTTATAATTTTTGATATGATAGAAGGTTAAATTTTTTTAAAAGTGTAATTATATATTCTCCGGGTTTTTTCTAAGACGTTGTTAAAACTTTGGTAACTTCGATGTAGGGATAATTTAGACAAATTCAAAAGCCCTAAGTTCTAGTCGGTAATAGTGAGTTCTGGTTAGCAAAGAGCGTTTTATTTTTCCCAATTATATTTCAGACAAGAAAATGCGGCGACGTATTAAAAAAGACCCCAAATGATTGCATTAAAATGTATTTTTTTAGCCGAGTCCCTGCATAATAAAGCATGTTTAATGTGTCAATATTGGCAAGAAGCTCGTTAGCCAAAATATCCGGGGTATCTCTAGACGCGAGTAACGACAATTCGTTACTGAGTCAAGTTGGCCTTCAAGTTGTTGATAATCTACCACTACAAATAGCATGAAAATTGTCAGCAACACTTGCAGTCAAATACCATACAATCTACCGACAATAACTTGCACCGTAACTTTTTGTAGCCAAGTTGTCCTCAAGTTTAATTTACTGCCAATTTTCCTACAACTTTTACTTGATAACTTTTCTGACAACTTGACGACAGTTTGCGGAGGTAGATTCCCGGCTAATTACCTTCCACGATACCTATCTGGGGTAGGACTATAAATTCGATAAATGTAAAGCAGCAGACAAAGGACTAAAAAAAATATAATAAGTTTCCAAAAAGTCGACATTTTGCTTTTTTGAAATTACAATATTTTACTTATTCTCCTTCTACTTTTGTCCACGTTTTAAGAATTATCTGTTTAGTTTTAAAACAAATTAAGATCTTGCATCATTACCATTGTTTTGCATTTGTGTTTTGCTAGACCGCTTAAAGTCCCTTTGTTTGTTTTATAACTTTTTTACGGCCGAGTAATGATCGCGTTGTTAAATTTAGCAATGGACTTAAGCAATTGTTAAAAGTTAACAATGGTTTAGAATGTTTAACAAAACGTCATTGTCAGTGTTCTCCAATGATTTTAGTATTCAACCTGTCACAATCTGACATTTTGTTAAACATTCTAAACCGTTGTTAACTTTTAACAATTGCTAAATCCATTGCTAAATTTAACAACGCGATCATCACTCGGCCGTTAATCTTATACCAGTATCGATGATCTACATCTGTGGATAGGTCGGAAAAAAATAAAGCATTTTATTTCATCTAAAAAACTAGCTTTGATAGTTTTTTGAAAACTAAATTTTATACCTTGCCAAAATTTGTTAATCCTCCATGTTCTGGTGTCTTTCCAGGCATGTCAACATGCGAACAGTCTGCCCTAGAAAAAAAGAAAAGCCAGCTAAGCGCTCTATAAGAATGCAGTTAGATTTTAAAATATTTTATTTACTAAAGACTAATTACAAAATTATTTAAAGTTAAAGACTGGACAAATAGGAAAAACTTTTGAGATTTCTTAAGTTTTTTGTCACTGTATTTTTATAAAAAAATGTGACAATTTTATAAAAAGAATTGGCAAATTTATAAAATTACTGCGGTTCTATTTAACTACTGACTTTTTGTGTAAAAAGAACATATCTAAACTAAACCACTGACTACTATTTATTACTTTTATTAAATAATATTTTAATGGAAAATTTAAGTTTATTATTATAGAACATTATAAATATAAACATTTGGTATGGTGGCGATATGTAGAAAATATTTATTTGTTCATAATAATGAACAAGTTCTTAGACCAGATATAATTTTGAATTTAAAATTTATATTTACCACAATTTATGTGGTTATGACCCATTTTTAAAGAACCTGTGTGTGAGCAATTTGTTGCATCGTAACTCATAAAAAATACATTTTTCCAAAATTATCTTTGCGTTTGCCAAACAAAGGAAAAGTACGGGTTATTAATTTTAAAGTAAACAGGACTTTATTTTTGAACTTTCCTGTACTTTTTTAAAAAACGAATATGGCCAATATAAATGTTGCTGGGTTTACTTCCTGCGGTTCTTCTGTAATTGTTCAAAAACTACTTGATACTATAAGGAAAAGTCGGCTATTGAGATACTGCACAACTTGACGAACAGCATGGGGCGGCGCTCCGTCTTGTTGCCAAATTATCTTGCGATACGTTTCAAGTGGTAATTCTTCTAAAATGTTCTCAATATTCTTTTCAAGAAGATCCCTCATATAATATTGGCCCAACAATTCTATAGTTAAGCACACCACACCAGACATGACCTCCCTTGGTATTTAATCTCTTGAAGTTTCCTGGGATTTTGTCTTGCCCAGCTGTGCGTATTGCGTCGGTTAAACATTCCCGATGTAGTGAACGTAGCTTTATCCGTCCAAAGAATCGTTTAAAGGGTAGGATCGTTATCTTGTTTATGGATTAAAATTTGGGAAACAAATTGAAAGCAAAGTTCCTTTTGTTCACGTGTCAAATCCTGCACTGAAAGAACGTGATATGGAAGATACTTAAAATATTTCAGTGTTCTCTGAACCATCTCATAGGTTACTCTTTTTTTGCAGGGCCATACCTCAAGTCTCTAACTGCGTCAGTAATTGATTTCATGGGATACAAAGTAAAACAATTTAGAATAGCTCGATCCCGGCTATTTTTTCTCCTTGTAGTCCGTTTTCTAATATGTAACGATTTTTCTTCAAATAAGACCTTTAGTTTTAAAATCGTTTTGACTGATATATTTTGGTGGAAATTTGCAACATATCTTCGTTGTGTTTCCCTGGCGTTTTCTCCATATTTATAATAGAGAGTTATAATTTAAAGCCGTTCTTTTGATAAAAACCTCATTATTAAACTACTCCAAAAAGTGACGTATTTTTAAAATTCTTAACTTTGACAAATAAACACCTGTGACCCGTGGCAGACAGGTTTTTTCAGGTGAAACTATCCTTATAGTATCATCCCCTATATCACCGAATTCCTCGTGAAAATCTCTATCTATTGATATAAAAATATACGGGGTATTCCATTTAAAAAATACGTCACTCATGCTGTAAATCTTTTGTTTTTGTTTCAAATGTTTTTCTGATTAGATTATTAAATTCGGAATAAAATACACGAAATGGCTATATTGTTTTTTTAAAAAGTACAGGGAAGTTCAAAAATAAAGCCCTGTTTACTTTAAAATGCATAACCCTGTACAGTTCATACTTCATATAATAAAATTATAAATAATAAAAAACAACTTGTTTTCTGGTATTGCAGCTATATTACATAGTAAAACAAAAGGAAAAGGCGAAGTTTTGGAGAAACAAATAAATTAAATAATTTATTTTTTGCTTTTTTTTCAATATTTAAATATTCCTAATAGACATAACTATAATATATATTTGCATTATAAATCCGGAAAATAAACTTTTACAGTATGACTGAGATGTTTATGAACGAGGCGACGAAGGAGCAGAGTCCGAAAATTTGAAACGGATACTGATGTAAAGGTTTTTACGACGAATAATGTACAATAGTTAGTACAGTGTGTGGGTAGAAAAAAGGTGTTTGACCTCAGGATTTTTTTGTACAATTTAAATTTTTATGAAAATTTTGAAATAAGTCACCCTCTAGATCAAAGTTTATATATGCTTAAGGTGTGCTTTTTATTTTTAGGGGGTAAAAACCACCCCTTATACTAAAAAATAAAAAACCATAGATATAGACATTATGTAAATTAAAATCATAGCTAAATATGTATGTAGAATGAATATATTTTTATGTTGTGAGTTATATCTTACATTATATTTATAACGTTTCAACCCTTTAAAATCACCCTTAATAAGAAAATTACAAAAAAAAACAAATTTTTTCATCTTCAAATTATTTAATGACGCTTATATTGTTGAAATTTTTTTTTAACGGTTTACGGTATAATAACTATTTAACTACATTAACTCAACTCTTAAATAATCACCCTTCATGAGATTTACAAAAAAAAATACAATTTGATGATACATAATTATAGTCCCGGAAATGAAGCTAAAAAAATGGCAAAACCTTGAAATTTTTTGGTTCTGTATCGATTTTCATAAAAATTTGGAATTAGGCGCTTCTTACTCTTTACTTTAAATTCTATTTTATGGTGATGTGCGCTGTTTGTTTTTTAAAGGTTAAAAATACCCCTAATTGTCAAAAGTTATAAAATAACATTTTAAACCTTAAGATGGGTAAAAGTTGGTTTGGATTATTTAAATAATGATTATTTTATGCTTTGGAATACAATTTTAAAATATTTCAACCCTTAAAAATCAAGTCTTGTTAGAGCTTAAAGTAAAAAAAAAATAGAAATGATTAATTTATCACAGTGATTTAATTTTAGAACGCTGTTGCTTAAATTATGTATTAACTTCATTTTGCAACGACCCTTATAAATCAACTCCTATTATAGCTCAATTAAAAAAAAAAGATTTATCACAAAAAAAAATAATAGCTTGACAGGTTTATTAATTAAAACTATTACTGCCTAAAATATTAGCAATTTTATTATTTTTCAAATTTTCAATCCTTAAAAACCAACCCTTACAACATAGCAATTCTCATAAACTAATATAATAGATATAAATTAGCAAAAAAAGTAGAATTGCATACAAGAATTATACCGGTAAAAGTATAAAGTATACCGGTTATATAGAATATTATGCTCCGAAGTGGACTTATCGAATTTTTAGAAAAAAAAAAATTATTTTTTTAAACATAGCTCCTTTAGTTTTAATAATAGAAAGTTTTTTTCAAAAATGATTTTGTAAGGTTTTTAAGAGCTTCAAGGCTATGTGAAATAAATCATTTATAATCTCTTTGTTTTAAAATGGGATGAGTTTAAAGGGCTCGAATAAGGTGGTGCTCGCTCGTAAATGGAGGCTTTAAACGGCCATATCTCGACAAATATTTATTTCACAGAAAAATCTAAGCAATTAAAAATCTTTGTAATAAAAAGAGGTACAATTCGGTACTCTAGCATTTTTTTCGTATCTCCAGTACTGTTGAAGTTATTTTGAAGACAATGGCTATTTTTACGAAATTGCGAAAAATCGTTTTTTACTTTAAGCACCATTTTTTTCTAAAATTAAGCCTTTTAAATTAGTCAAACTTCTATGATGTATTAATTATACATATATAAAAAGGATCGTAAAAGGTAAAGATCAATTTTAATTAGGAGCGGAATTAGGGGGTTGTTTTTAACGATGTTTTTGTAGAAAAAAGTAGGGACCGATCTTATTTTTATCATAACTCGCCTAACTTTAATGATAGAAACTTTTTTTGCTTTTAAAAGAAAGGTTTTATTATATACTTTAAAAAAGACCTTTTATGTTTTCCTTAAAAAACGCAACGTTATTCCGCTATTTGACTTTGAATCTTTCAAATTTAGCATTAGTCGAACAAAAGCTAACCATTAACAAGCTGTAGCTCGGTCCATATTGGTTGTAGAGACATTATAAACAAAGCTACAATTTTTCTTTTCACAGTTTTTTTTTGATAAAATGCATATTTTTAGAGCTATTCGCGAAAAAAACCATAAAAAACGTCGATTTTTTGACAAAAAACTTTTAATTTTAATCACGAGTAACTCAAAAAATATTAGTTGTTCGAAAAAAATGTGTGGAACATTTTTTACTTAAAATTACTTTCTTTTTACTTTTTCTTTCGTTATAAAAAAAATTACCACCTCCAAGATGAGGTGGCAACCACCCACAGGATAAAAGCACCACTCGGCATAATATAAACTTTGATCCTTGGGCTACTCCCTACCTTTTGTGACAATTTTAGGTAAATCCATGCAGAACAAAAAAATTCCGAGCCAAAATGCCTCATTTCCTGTACTAATTTAATTTCATGCTGTACTGTCGAAGATTATGTTTTAAAATAAAAAAGTATTTTTAATCCGCTTTAAATACCTAAAAACCTAAAAAATATTTAATTGTCTGCTTTGAAAACGGATTTTAAGATTTTTGTTTACTGGTGAAAACATTGCCAGTACCGACACATTGCATGAATATATCCAGGAAACGCCCTGTTTTTATTAATATTAAGGTAAAAAATAAAGTCAGGTAAAAATTTGTGTTATGCTATACAATCACTTTTGGTAAAATTGACGAAGGAGGAAGATGGTGGTAATCTGATTTCTAATGAATTTATGCAAAAATCTAATGAGACTACAGGGCAGCTAGTACCAGTTTTAACGGATTAGTCCGGTAATTTTTTTACCGGACTTAATAATGTAAAAGTTCATTTTCCGGACTAAAACCAAGTATCTTAGTCTGTTTTACGGTACATTATAAAATAAAATATTTAATTACAAATTATGCGTTTGGCTTAACAAGTTCTGTTGTAAAACCTACAATAATTTTGATGTTATTAAAAAAACTACATAATTTTATTTTACAGAAAATGAAAGTTTTTTTGGTAATTGTCTCGAAAGTTGCCTCTTCTCCAATTTTGACCAAATTTGGTAGACAGGGGTTTTTTAGGGCACTAATTGCGAATCTGATAAAAAATATTTTTCGGCAACGTTTCGTTTTCGAGATATTTATCATCAAAGTTGAAAATCAAACCAACCATATTTACACTATTTCTTCTTCTTATTGCACAAAATTCTTGATTTTTACACTAAATTGTCACACAATTTTTCACAAACACCTTTTAAAAACTTGTTTTTATATTTATTGTATACCTTTTTTTCCATTTAATTGCAAACCTCCAATTTCATACGCCGGAATGTGGCCGCAACCATGTATACGCTAGGGATTTTATAAACAAATTTGGCTGCTGCCTTTGAACTTAAAAGTTCGCAATTTATTTATTTATTTATTTATTCACAGCACAATACACTACAGGGATAAATCCCTAAATGGTACAAAAATTAATATAAAAAAGAAATTACATACAAAACATAAAAAAACTTAAAAATACATACAAAATAAAAAAGCTTACAATACTACTTGTAACTGCACTAGTTTAAAAATTTAATCGTCGCCAAACCTTAGCCATCTCTTAAGAGAATACAGACCAATATTAAAAATGTCACAATTGTAATAAAATTTGTTGTAATTTTGACACATGCGGTCAATAAACGTGTTCGACGCCTGGGGACCAAGAAATCCACCATACTCAGCAGATCACTACAGTGAATCATCCCATTAACCAGTTTATAAAGAAACAAGAGGAGAGCTTGTCTACGTCTATTCTCCAGCGTCTGCATATCACACAGAAGCAATCTAGTTTCATAGCAGACGTCTTGATACGGAAAACGATATTTAAATAACAAATATTTAATGAATTTATGTTGTACTCTTTCAATCCTATCGATATGGCAAACATAACGGGGCTGCCAGATAACTGAGCAATATTCGAGTACACTTCTTACCAAGCAGTTATACAGTGACATAATGGCCTTCGTGCAGGTGAAGTGTCGGGAATTTCTCTTAATGAAGCCCAACATTCTGAATGCTCTGCATACGATTGTGTCGATATGAAGGTTAAACGATAAGCCTTCGTCAAAAATTACACCCAAGTCATTCACTGTGGAAGAAGTTTTCAAGATTGAGTCACCAATTTTATAGACATTATGGGTGGGTGCAAGAGATTTTGTGAAATGGATAGTAATACATTTCGCAATATTAAGGAAAGAGAATTCGCTTCACACCATTTTATAAATCGATTTAAATCGGATTGTAAAGCATAACTATCGGCAGTGTCGGAGGTGAAGAATTTCAAAACATCTGCAAATAACAAGCAGTTACTATTTGTAAAGCAAGACGTGACATCGTTAATAAACAACAGAAACAGTACAGGACCGATGTGGGAGCCCTGTGGCACCCCCGACGTCACTGCTATGTCCCGAGATATCGAGTTTAGCACAACAACACGTTGATAACGGTGATCTAAGTAGGAACCGAGCCACTTTAAGTAGAAGCAATTCATGACACACACTGTCAAAGGTCCTGGACAAATCTGTATAGACAGCGTCAACCTGGCGACCAGCCTCAACTGAAGAAAAAAGATAGTTCTGGAATATAGCGAGATTGGTTGCCGTAGAGCGACCACTATAAAAACCGTGTTGTAAAGGAGAAATTTAATCTTTATAGGTGGAGAATACTTCATCCGTAATGATGTCTTCGAATAATTTTGGAATTGTAGAAATATCGAAATGCCTCTGTAGTTAGTTACATCAGCCCTATTTCCCTTTTGGTAGATAGGCACAAGGTTAGAAAACTTCCAAGCAGAAGGAAATATCCCCTCATCAAAAGAACTCTGAAAAATTGCACAAAGAGGAGCAGACAGTGTGTCACAGCAGCCCTTTAAGAGGGCTGGTGGTAATCCATCAGGACCCGCGCTTTTGTTGGAATCAAGACCTCTGATTCTGGAAGCAACCTCATCAACAGTAAATGTATGATGTGCCAACGCTGAAGAAAATGGAACTGGTTCAGACAAGTCAACACCAACGCTGCCAGGCACAGAATAGCACGTTTGAAAGTGTTCTGCAAATGCTGCAGCTATTTCAGATGGATCTCTGAACTTCAAACCGTTATATGTCATTAAGTTGGGCAACCCAAAACTTTGTTTTAAATTTTTAATATACGACCAGAAATATTTTACATTTTCAGGCGTAAGCAGTTCGGACTTTGTGACAAACATCATATAACACCAGTCGGTACGAAATTGCACCTCACGTCTTTTACTGGAGTAAACCATATAATCGGAAAGGGAAAGTGTTCTTTTATAATTTTTGTATAATTTATTTTCCTCGGTTATAAGTTTTTGGAGCGTGGTGTCGAACCAAACGGGATATTTGTTGCCCTTTATCAAAAACATTAAAAACAAGATAGACTCCATTATTTACATTTGATTGAAATCATACATTGGTATAGAGTTGCCAAATTCAGCGAAGTGGCTGATTATTTAATGCCACTTGGACTCACTTGGTAATTCTCCTTATGCCAATTTACAAAAATTTTCTTGTTTACCTTAAAACTTTCTTAATTAAAATAAGTATAAACGAACTTCAAAACAAACAACCTTTTAATATCATAGTTTTTACTACTTTTAACAATATTTCTTATAAAAAATAAAAATAAAGTACAATTTTAATTAAAACACCGACAACTTCGCCATTATCGCGTAATGCGCGTTCACGTCATTTCATTCATTTTTGCCGTGTGCTGCATTGTCAGTTTTCGCTTGTGTTTGGAATAAGTGTGTTTACGGTTTTGTGCTGTTAAACTAACCAAAACTTGATTTTTGTGTGTAAAAACATTTAATTATGGGTCGATCTTGTCCTATTTGTAAGAAAAAGGATTATAAAAACCCAGAAGTGTCTTTTTACAGGTAATTAAAGTTATAGGTTATGTCAACCGCATGGCCAGTGGCCAGTGGCGTGGTTATAGCCGAATTTAATTTGTGTGTATGTTTGTTATTTATTATTAAGAATGTTGAAAAGGTTTTATTTTCTAATTAATACAATATCATAAATAATTATTGGTTAAGGGTATAAATGTTTATGCTTACTAAAATAATATGTTTCTATACGCATAAATTAACAGTTTATATTTACTTCAGGTTTCCAACAAATTTGGAAAAAAACGTGTGTGGCTCTCAGTTTTTGGTTTACAAGACAATAACAATGTTCCAAAGCAACCTGATATATGTTCAGATCATTTTGATGGAACGGATATTATTTGTCAACCTAATGGACGTAAACAGATAAGGCCAGATGCTTGTATTTTTTAGAGAGCAATGAATCCAGCTCGCTACTACAAGATCGTAAAACTTATGGAAAGCTTCTTGAAGCTAATAAATTAATTATAGAAATATGCGCAGCTGAAAAGTTTTAGGTATTTCCACAAAATATTGGGGATCATATTTTTTCAAGTCCTGCCGAAACCATTTGAATTAAAATTAATTTTAAAGTTATTTAATATAGATTCACTATGAGACAACGAATTAGTCTCATCAAAATGAATTGTATTAACAAAAACAATATTTAGAATGAATAATAGTTTCAGTATAAAGAACCCCAGACACCCAAAATTATTTTGGTTTAGAAGACTTGCAAATGTTTAATAAATTGCATGTCAAGTCACATAATCATTTAATTGGTAATTGCTTATTATTTTAAAATTAAGTTATAATTTTTAGTTCCTATAGGCATCATGTTTATCTTTAGCCAACAAAACCTTTAGTTCGGAAGAATTGCTGAGTAGAAATAATTTACTACGGCTCTTGTTTCAATGCAATGTGATACAAAATAATAAACAATTTAAAATTTAAAGAAATTAATGATTTTTATACAATACAATTGTTTCAACCGTACAAGTCCCCAGATTCCCAAAAGGTGTGTAATTTTTGTTTAACTGCATTACTTTTATAATTACATTGTAATAGACTGATTCATTGCTCTTTAATAATAAATTACCCTATAATTTCTAGGAATGCTAACTCGCAAGAATCGGCAAAATCCACAAAATTTGTAAACGCAAGGTGCTCCGAAGTTCTTTTAATACTGCAAATTAGGTATGGTATAAGTTTAAAAATGTTTTATTCGATAGATAAGCCCTTTTTGTACATATGTTTGATTAAATAAAAATATAAATATCTTTTCCTTATAGCCTTATTTAATTTTTTCCCTACAATATTGGAGTATATTAGAATAAATTTTTCTTCTTTTAAATGTGGGGTCACAAAGTTAACAACAAAATTGTAATTTAATTATTTTATTGGTAAAATGGTTAAAAGAAATATTCAAATGCATTATTTATGCGAAACCGCTAGTAATTTAAATATTTTAAAGTAAAAACAAATTATTTAAAATGTACGCCACTGGTAAGTTTCTCTGGGCATCTGTGACAGTGTTGCCATTTTCCCACTTCGTGTATGACTGCGATAAGGCTATCATTGTTCTACTCATTTAAGAAAAGTAATCGAATGTCTGATTGTGTTGATCTGACATTTATGAATGAATTGTGTAGTCTATCTTGTTTTTAATTTTTTTGCCCTTTATACTCTTTTTCGGAACAAATTGAGTTATACCATCTTCAACAATGTCGTAGAACCGTTGCACAATCGCGTCAACGTCGTCGTAGCCGCTTATAAAGGACCAATCAACTTCCGCAAAAACTCTGTTAAGTTCCGGGAAATTGGCTTAATGGAATAGAAAAGTGTGCCCCGTAGCACGGTCACGAAGCCTTTCAGATTTTGTAGTCATGAACGAAATATTTAATGGCGGATGCAGGACATCAACATTTGACAAAGAAAAATCGCACCTGACGCATGTAGCGGATTCAAGGTAATCAATAAATACAAGGTTTAAGAGGTTTAAGATGCGCTCACAAGAGTTGAAAATACAGTTAAGTTGGTTTAGTTCAAGCAGACACATTGTATCAATTACGGCCTCGGCAGTTGCAGGCTGAATTCTTGTGGGTAAAACAGTATCGCAATCCAGGGTCCAATCGATAAGAGGAAGATTGAAATCGCCGCAGATTACAAATTTATAGCTTTTGAATTTATCTCTAAGGGATTCACACATGTTGCAAAAGGACAGATATCCATCTAATGAAGAATTGGGAATATACACATCCCAGTATCAATTGAGAGTGATTAACGCCGGCTTTAACCCATACATCCTCATAGTGTATGGATCTAGGGGTATCTATGACCGAGGACTGAAAATGGGCTGAAACAGCTATCAATACTCCACCCCCGCGTGCACAGTCAAGCACATCGTAACAACGGTCTCTTCTAGAGACTATATATTTAGGACCAAAAAATTCAGAATTGTATAGGGAATCATTAAGCCAAGTTTCAGTAAGCATGATAATATCGAAGTTGCAGGACGAGGTATTTGCCAACAATATTGATGATTTTGTTCGGAGACCTCTGACGTTCTGATAATATAATGTGACTAGTTCTCCCTGGGAGACCGTTGATCCATTATCGACGGGGTTACGAAATTTGAACTATCAGAGTTACCAACAGGCTCCGAAGTGCCACACAACAAAACATCGGAACCGCCACATACCGGAGTCGGATCAGTAGACGAAAAAGTATCAATCGTTGGACCAAACGATGCATGTGCTTTTTTCATTATGTTGAAGATAAGCTGCATAACTTCCTTCTTATCGTTAAGGGCAGGCAAACCACCACTAGCCATGTTTCTTAATGGAATGAAATAAGAGTGATGAAATTCACGAGTAAGGACCTGAGTGTCGAAATCAAGTTCTTGTATTATTTTATTGAGTATTGGACGACCACTATGAAGGGGAGGCCCACAAATAATGAGATTAGTGTTGCTGGTGTTTCTTAAAAGAGTGCGCATAGGTTCAGCGTTTAAACGTTTGCCCCTAAGGGCATTTTTTGCCCCAGTAAATAATATGGCAATCATTTCTAGTAAATGAACTTGTAAGTCTTTGACACTCCAGATAGCGATCCTCAACCGAGTATTCATATGACCACTGACAATTGATGTCGTAACGATTGGCTGTAAGTCTCTTCATGATGGAAAGCGAGCCTCTTGCGTTACCGTCGCCCATAATCAGTATTTGTGGTTTACGTACTGGCAATGGTAAAGATTTGATATGACTAGTTGAAGCTTCCGTCAGAGCTATATTTTCATTAGTGGATTCAGTGTTTTTCTCAATGTTTATATCCCCATGGTGGTTATTGTGATCGATAAGAAGATTGAGGTTGTAGAATTTCTCATGAAGTTTCTTTGTCTCCAATACGTATTGCTAAATCTCATTCTCCAGGGTTCGGATAGTCGTAATCATTTGATTATTCAACATGGTTAACTCGGTAACATCATTTTCAAGTTTGACTGAGGATGACGATGATTCTTCAAGTCTCTCCTTTAATAGAGTGTTTTGTTCCTTAAGAGCACTTGTTTCTTTGTTAAGACTGGTAATGCGCTTCAGTTGTTCTGCAAGTTGCGAGTTGAATTTTTCTTCAGCCTCCGAAACGATTTCGGTAAAATCGCTGGTATGCCTTTTAAGTCGTTTGATATAGGCATCCTTGTCCAAAGAATCTTTCTCCAATTTCAGAATCCTTTTCTTAAGATTATCAATGGTGTTCTCACCATCAATATTGGACTCTTGGCACTTCCGAGAGCAATAAATTCGATAACTGCCGAGCTTTACTACTTCGGAATACCTTTCTAGGCAGCTTGGGTGTAATATGCCATGACAAGTAATACAGCAGTAATTGGGAAACTCCTTTTGTTTGCAACATTTACAGGAACGATCCATAGTTTGGTGGCGGGATAAATTCCAGAAACGTTAGTTATCCGAATCATCAATGTCATGTGAGCAAAGGACAGGAAAACACACTTCACGTCTAGGGGTCTGACAAGACGACCTCCTACACAGACAGAGAAGACCACGGACAAGGATAAGCAATTGGGAAAACAAAGGAAAGATATTAGTATTGAATTATGCTAAAATGGTATATTATTGATTACGTTAACAATAAAATAACGTGTGCCAGTGCTAAAACTCCATATGATTGCTGATAGCAGGCACTTTAAATTTATTCTATTTTTTACTGATAGTTTGAATATTTACAGGTATTTGTATTCAAAATAAATTGATTTATTCTATAAAAACAATTTTTTATACACAGGCAACAGCCAGACGAGGAAAGGAAATTCGAATTTTCTCCTACAAACTATCAAACCTTGTAGGTAAAGATGTAGTCTAGAACGGCCACAAAATTTGACACAATTCGACACTAGATACAGTAAAATTGGTGTAAAATAACCCGTCAAAAATTAAATAAATTCACCAGCACAATAACAACCGACATTCCCAGAATTCCATTTAATAGAAAAGAGGTGTAAAATAAATAAAATACAAGGTTTTAAAAGGTGTTTATAAAGTATTGTGTGCCTCTTTAGTGTAAAAATCAAGAATTGTGTACAAAAAGAAGAAGGGATTAAGTGAAAATGAGGTTAGTTTGGTTTTCAACTTTGATGATGAATATCTCGAAAACAAAACGTTGCCGAAAATATTTTTCCAGATTCGCAATCAGCGCCCCAAATTTTGTCAAAATCGGAGAGGAGGCAACTTTCGAGACAATTACCGTTTTTTTTTTATTTAACAAACAAATTAATAGTAACAGTCATTAAATTGTAAATAATAGCACCTTTAAGAAAACGGTGGATTTAGGTATTAATTTATTAAGAAAACTTATTTACATATATAATCATCTTACCATGGTGTATTACAAGTCGATGTAAGGGTTAAGTATCTAACGCCAATATGATATAATGTTCTTAAAACGGCTAGGCTGCCCGCTAGTGAGTGTCCTCCTTCCACTCCAATCAACGAACACATATGGCGCTGTTTATGAGCGTTTTGTATATCTAAAAAAAGATTTCTATATAAGGTATTTTTACTTGGTGGTAACTATAAAAAAACAATACTTGTAAAGAAAACATTTATTTAATTATCTAAATTGGAATGTGTCATATTATCATGTTAAAGTAGTTGTCAAAAAGTTTTGGATTATATTCACGGTAAGAGTAGACGGGCTTGTAGTGAAATGAAACATAACTTTTTTCTAAGACTGTACCCTTAGAGGCTTTAACCACACATACGTATACATATATACTGTTAATATATACTGTTAATATATATGTTATATATATATATATATATATATATATATATATATATATATATATATATATATATATATATATATATATATATATATATATATATATAATATATATATATTATATATATATAAAATATTTATATATTATATATTATTAATAATATAATATACAGTAGAACTCAAAGGGATCTCCGTTATCAAAAAGAGGAGCAGTAAAGATGTTAAATGCTCAGTTCTAACTATTTTATTTAATCTAGCTTTCCCTACGATTGTAAGCTTCATCAGGATGCTAAAAACAAACAAAAAAAAAAAGAAATTAAACAACGAATCAAACACACAATTAGATTTTTAACTTACAAAATTGTAGTTCTCCTCTACGGGGTCAAGAAGACACTGGAGGGTGGATCTAAATTAAAATACACATATGTATATAAACAATTACAAACATTAAATTTTTTATTTTTTTTCACTATTTAAAAAAAAAAAACA